>JALPQI010016410.1:0-20391 GCA_025490895.1 Thaumatotibia leucotreta
AACCACGTTACATAACTATGGCAACACTGAAAACAGAAGTTTGACAAAAGAGCGCCAAAAGCTTACAAACTTAGTTTTGCACATGGAGAGATCAAATTTGCATATATAGGATCTTAAACTTTTAGTATTTATTTTCGTCTTGTAAGTTTTTTTTCCTTTTTGCCGTGTTTTATTTACTGTGACCTTATTGACCTCAATGGAAGACAAGTGCTGAATTGAGGACCGTTTGTGACTGTAATATTATTTTTGTTTCAATGTTGAATGCATTGTAGTAAATATTTTTGATTGGGTTTGATTTTACAAATAAAATACCATAAAGACAGATATTAATTATCGTACAGTGTGGTTAAGTTTGCCGTATGGTGACAGCAGTAAGAATACATTTGTCCTCACCCCAACTTCTCCAGCGGGTGTCGTAAAAGTCGACTAAGGGATTGAAGTGTTTAAGGATTATTTTATAAAAGATTGATGATGGGCAGCAACGTCATCATAGTGGACACATTACTGCGATCGCCAATCCGCTTGCCCAGCGTGGCGATTATGGGCATTTACCTCCTCTATACGCATAGTTAATAGGAGAGGCCTACGTCCAGCAGTGGACTATCATAGGCTGATGATGATGTGGTTAAAGTAATTTAAAAAATTGCAAAATCATCTGTATTTTACCAGTTCTAAATTCGAGTTTGTAATGTTTACCGACGGTAAGAATAAATTTGTAAGTTTAAAGCAATTAGCCGCCATCTTTTGTTCGTTTCGGGAATTGTTCAGAGCGCTTTCACTTTTCCCGCCATAATCGATTTGTTTTGTTTTTTATGCAATGCTGTTAGGGTTGCCATTTTAAAAAAAGGATGTACCGAATATAGTTAGAATGTAAAAAGTCGAGTAGGTAAGTAATAGGGATGATGACTGTAGTTAAAATAAATTATTGAACATTATGCACGACATAATACACAAAGAAATTATTATTAGGATGCAGATTGCAGTATTTTTTGTACAGGACTTCTATTGAATAAATTGAAAAGAACTTAAAAGAGTAGGTCATTTGGCAGTACTCAAACGTGACGTCACTTTTGAGTATTTCATATAAAATTCCATAGTGGTGATCGATTTGACAGTTCTGATTTGACTTGCCAGTCATCATGCCTATTTGCATTTTCTGATCTACAATGACGCTGAAAGTCCCGAGTTGAAATCCCGGTGAGGGAAAATTAATGAAGTAAATACATAATGCCATACCAAAGAAGCTCACCAGGTCCTAGATGAGATTCGAACCCACGACCCACGTATGTCAGCATTAACGACTGCAGCCCGACCGCGAAAAACGAAATTCGTAAATTTCGAGGATTTGTCTCTCTCACTCTAATGACGTCTTCGTTTGAGTGACAGAGAAAAATCCTCGAAATTTACGTATTTCGATTTTCACGATAGTAGGCCTGAATTCCTTATCCATTTGGCCACACGGTCTTGAAAGATACCGATCAGAATCTCGGGTACTTATAAGCATTAGAGAACACAAATCAAAAATATCATCATCATCATCATCATCAGCCTATGATAGTCCACTGCTGGACGTAGGCCTCTCCTATTAACTATGCGTATAGACGCATTAGGAGGTAAATGCCCATAATCGCCACGCTGGGCAAGCGGATTGGCGATCGCAGTAATGTGTCCACTATGATGACGCTGCTGCCCGTCATCAATCTTTGATCAAATATGGTCAGTGACACTTCAATCCCTTAGTCGACTCTTACGACACCCGCAGGAGGAGTTGGGGTGGTGACAAATATATTCTTTCTGCCGTCACCGTCACCGTCGGCCAAAAAAAAAAATATCACAAAGTAATTAAAGTTCCACAAAAACTTATATATTCTGTGTGTTGTAATAAATATTAAACCCGTGTAACCTTTAATGTTGATTTACTAAAAGCAGGTCCTTAAGTACAATCATAATACCTCCGCTTCATGTATCTGTCAAAATATTGGTAGGGTAACCACGGTTCTGCAAAAAAGAGTTTCGAGTACCTAATCTTAAACACGATTTTTTTCTACTGAATATTTTATTTATTACTTAAGTATTTTAAACAGGTACGTATTATATACATTCTAAAATAATGTTAAATTCACACCAGTAAAAAGGTAGAAGTAATAAACTTCAAACTTACATTTTCCTATATTATATGAAATAGGTACCTTTTAAACACATTAACATTATTAACATAATATTAACAAATAACTCTATCTACACTAAATTAAATCTATATGAATTAAACTAAATAAACTCAATATTGTCAGTGTCACTGCCACAAGGCAAAGAGTTGGATTCATTGGAACTCATCCCGTTTTTCATTGAATTAAAATGTTTCATTGTAATATTTTCCAGTTATTTTTAGCATTACGTAGTTTTTAAAATTTGTTTTAACATTTTACTGTAAGAATGTATTTATTAATCATACCCAACTAGCAAAACAGTCATATAACATCGAGCTTACTCAGCTAATAAGTCGTATAAAAGTCATATAAACGCGAATTACACAGTACCTATCGTATAAAGCCAGCTTATACAGCAATATGTCGTATAAAAGTCATATAAACGCAAATTACACAGTACCTGTCGTATAAAGCCAACTTATACAGCAATAGCATAATAGTCGTATAAGATGTCATATACACGTTTATACGACTTTCTTATATGACTTAAGAGTCATATAAGAAGTTGCTGAAAAAGACACATTTATAAAACGCTTATATGACTTTTTTGCAGAGTAGCAAAAACTTATATGGCTGACTTATGACTTGTGAGAAAAAGTCGAGTAAACGTAACGCAGTTGCTATTATATGACTATTGTGAATGAAGTCATATAATAGCTAATTATATATCTTGTTTTATAAAAGTGTTTTATTCAGCATCTCGACATCTTTTATGACTAAAGAGTCATATAAAATTAATGCTGAGTAACCTGCTTTTACATGACGCTTACTTGACTATTTGTCGAATAATTACATCTTATATGACCTATGCTCGAGTAAATGGAAAAATAATTGCTATTATAGAACTTTTTGGTTTCAGCTGTTACTTTTATATGATTAACGTATCTACCTGTAGGTGTCATGGCGCTTAAACCACTAAACTTGCTATATAGGAACTAATACGAAGCAGTTATATGATATGTTAATCGTATACATGTCATATAGTAGTTTCCTTCGTAATAATAAAAAATATGTATTTAATTTATATTGTAATAACTAATAATTAAAGTGGCGCGTTCATTATTTACTACTAAATATAGTATACTTTATCAGTAAAGTGGTATTCGCAATACATTTTCACCATTAGGTAGAATTTATAATGCCAATTATAACATGGTCATATATTACTTAGATAGCTCTGTCAAATCATACTCAACGGCATTAAGTGATTTAATTTTGTTTACACCAGCTAGCACTAACAAAATTATATGCACGAGCAAGTTGTCAATCCGTCTTCTGTTTAGTTTCGCTGGACACTTTTATTCCACAAATTTGGCATATAAGTAGCAATTATATGATCATTAAATAACTAACTCAACGGTTATATGGCTCTTATATGATTAAAAGTAATATAAAAGCTATATAAGTCGCTATTATACAGCTAGTTAGCTATAAAGTGGTCACGGCGATGATTATTATATCGACGGTGGAAAGGAGAAACCCTTTAAGCGACATTTTGGTCAAAAATGAGTTTTATATATCGACGGAACCGGCTTTTTTTTCTGCGTCGTTTAAGCCAAGTAATACTGAGATCTGACGACTTCAATGTCGCTTAAGGTATAATGAAATAATGGTCAAATTTAAAGACAGGGATGTTAAGCGACGCAATTATTGGCTAAAATTTAGACAGTGTCACTTAAGCATACACATTTATATACATAGTCGCTTAAGTTTTTTTTTTCAAGTGCTACTGTTGTCGGTTAATTGCATGTCATACAAATTACCTTGCCCTGTAAGCGACACTTTTCTGACTAAAATAATTTTATTTATAAGCCGTAGGGTCGCTTAAAGGCTCGTTTCGGAGAATTCTTAGGTCAATATCGATTAAGCGACATTTATTTCAGAAGGTTCCAAGTTTATTGAAATAACGTTATTACTATTTCATAGATATGACAATTTGACAAAATACGTTCAAAGAACACAAGTCTCTAAAGCGGCCACAGAAAGTGATACGATTTTTTTTCCTAAAAATAATACTTTAAAACGCTCTCCTGGACAATTACCAAAATGTCGCTTAACAGGTTTCTCCTTTCCACCGTCGATATGACTAATAAGTGGTGGCAGTTTCAGTTAAATGGCTTTTATATGGCTAAAAAGCTGAGTAATATGGGCCCAAATCGCGTTATATAAACGTAATTATTACGTTTTTATGACCAATTTCATAAACTCTTGATTACAATCGGTACAGACCTACGGACTAAAAATATGGGAATGTCCCTCGTAAATCTGGTGACCCTACATAAGATATCCGGACGGGTTATTATGTATTTATTAATCTAATTAAACGTTACAATACACAATAAACTCTTGATTACAATCAGTACGGACCTACGGACTAAAAGTATGGGAATATCCCTCGTAAATCTGGTCACCCTACATAGGACATCCGGACGAGTTATTATGTATTTAATAATCTAAAAAAAAGTTACAGTACACAATAAACTCAAATGATTACAATCAGTATTCTTACAGGAGGTGCAGACTCGTATTGCTTGCCCTTAAAGTATGGTCTAGTAAGGGACTGCATATACCTACGGACTAAAAGCCTACAGTTATACCTACGGACTAAAAGTATGGGAATGTCCCTCGTAAATCTGGTCACCCTACATAGGACATCCGAACGGGTTATTATGTAACTCGCGTGTAATGCCGTAACCCAGATATTGCGATTTGCAAGTTCGCGCTTGTTAGGGTACCGCAGGGCGTTATTGGACCATTTTAAACCGACTTAATAAAAGGAGGAGGTTCTCAATTCGACATATTTTTTTTTGTGTGTATGTTGCCCGATATGGCCGAGAATCGTGAACTGATTTTTTTTGTAATCGAACGTTTATAACCCCGAGATGGTCCCGTTGGCACCAAGTTGGGGTCTGATGATGGGATCTTGGAGAAATGGAGGGATCTCTTCAAATGTTATAGGTACATGTATGGCGCTTTTGGAAATTTTGATTTATTTACAAGAATTTCCATTAAGAAAGTAGAATTTGATGTTAGAAACCAAAGATGATAGGATCTTGGAGAAATCGGTTGAAGTTGCTTGTTTTAAATATTTTAATTTGGTGATTATTATTGTTCATATTTTAATGTGGGTAAGGTAAATGTACCGATGCGCGACCCTGCATTAGTATTAGACATGGGCATTTAAAAGTTTTTAAAACGAATATCGATAAGTTGATCGATTTTAAATCAAATCAAATCAAATCAAATAGTTTATTTGTACAACATAGGTAGGTTACAGGTGTTACAAATGTAATATAATATTGAACGCTATGTCTTGCCTGTTGGCATACAAATTTAGTTCAGTTTACATTATATAATTTATAAAATAATTAATTACATTGAAAATACTTTAATTATATAGGTACTAGGCTAACAAAAATCTCATTACAGGGTCAATTAGGTGCATAATTAATATTAATTATTTGTAAAATTATAATATAAGTAATAGTATTTAACAAGGATATTTCATGAATGTCAATTACAATAATAGCATAAGCATAGTCATTTATGTATAAGTCAAGTATTCTGTGATTTAGTAATATGCCTTTTCTATGAGAAAGGTCTTTAGGTTTCTCTTAAAATCATTAGTATTGTTCTTACATTGGACTAATTCCTGTGGAAGCTTGTTGAATATTTTGTGGGCCATTCCAAGTATGCTTTTTTGTAGTAGTGTAGTGCCGTGTGACTAGGTTAACTTTTATGACTATGTAATTTGTTGTCAGCCTCCGTAGCCTAGTTGGTAATGCCCTGCCTACGAAGCTGGAGGTTCCGGGGTCGATTCACGGCGAGGGCATTATTTGTGTATTTATTTATCACAAATATTTGTTCCTTGGTCTTGGCTGTCTATGTATTTAAGTATCTATATGTATCTATCTATTATATATATCGTCACCTGGTACCCACATCACAAGCCTTAATTTTTTGAGCTTACCGTGGGACTAGGTCGATTTGTGTAAGATGTCCCAGATGACAATACATTTAATAGATAGATACATATAGATACTTAAATACATAGATAGCCACGACCAGCGAACAAATACTCGTATTCAATAAATACACAATTAATGCCCTCACCGGGATTCGAACCCGGAACCTCCAGCTTCGTAACCAACTTCACTGGGCCACGGAGGTTGACAACAAAAGATATCAAAAATATCAAAATTTAATTAGTCAGCCATTAAAAGCTGGGAGTAAAAAAAATTTCTATACCTACGGAACTCAACTCAAGTTATTGTGTAAATGGCTACCGAATTTAAAAGGATATTATAATACAGTTATAATTACACCGAATTCTTCGCTCCAACGGTTCTGTTTTATCTTAATTTTGTCGCATATCGGTTGTTTTATACGATTTTATGTGCTGGGCAATTTGTCGAGAGTAAACAGGACTTGGGGTATACAGGGTGTTGCTTTTTGTGAAAGCGTAAATGTTTGTAAAAATATGAAAATAGCCGCAAATCTGCTGAAAATCTGCCCGCGCGATGACAGCATCAGTAGTAAGAATTATTTGTTCTGTACCTACACATATGTTTCTGTTCAATGGGACAAGTTACTTGGGACATTAATAGAAGTTGCCTCGTATAACGGCTTTTGTTAATTTCGTAAAACATTTTTTTTTTCGTTTTCATATAATCATTGCAATGGCAAGTGCGAGAAAACCTTAAGAATAAGATCTCAAGTGACTGACGGCACACGTCAAAATAAGTAACATTAGGATGTAATAAAGGTACAATACACTTGTTCAGTCTTGAAACTTATTTTTTAAATAACTCAATAACAGTAAGTGTTAAGACACTAGTTTCTTAGAGAAATTGTTTATTTTTGACCTAAATAAGCTTCCCTTTAATTTAACGGAAATCAATAAAAACACGGTGTATATACAAGTTGAAATTTAAAATGGTTTTCTCCGTGGCATGTTCAATTGTTCAGTGTCGTGTCGTGTTCCGGTTAGGACAAAGGAGGAAGTTTTTTTTTTCGGCATGGCGCGTCATTTACGCGATTAAAATCCGTTTGTAAATAAAAACTTAATTTTGAGAATGTTCTGTCACTTGACAATTACTGAACATATTGCGAAAGTACAAATCAAATTATTTATTAACTAAATATTTTTGATTTTTACTTTTAATTTTTCTCCAGTAGTCACACTACTTAATACTATATAAATTATAAATATTAGATGTCATATACCAAAGAAAAAACGACCAAGATCATCTATGTCCGAGGTGGGGATCGAACCCACGTACTAGGCATCAGCCGCGAAAGCTGAGTACGTGGGTTCGATCCCCACCTCGGACATAGTTGATCTTGGTCGTTTTTTCTTTGGTATATGACATCTAATATTTATAATTGACAATTACTATTTATATACTTTCATATTATGAAAACTGTTATGTACAACAAACGTTTAAAAACAATTAAATATCCATGTGAGCATTTCTTTTTATTATAAATCCAATTTCATAATTTTGAATTTATGGGTAATTTTTGGGTTATTTCTAATAATCACGAGCTCTCTATCTCAATGAGAGAAGAGAATAGCCCATGTTTTTTTTTCTATTTTGGTACCCACTATTTTCCATACACTTTGTAAGGCGGTAACAATGGAGAAAAAACCGGAAAGTGTAAGGAAAATTTTGGGATATTTTTTATTATGAAAACTCAAATCAAATTATTTATTAACTAAATATTTTGATTTGTTTTTTTATTTTTCCCCAGTAGTCACGCTACTTAATACTATATTCATTATTATAAATATATTAATTATTGTAACAATCTTCCAAAAATCGTTATGCCAAAGAAAAAACCACCAAGGTCACGAACGTCCGAGGTGGGAATCGAAGCCATTCGCGGCTGATGCCTCGGACATTGGTGATCTTGGTCGGTCTTTCTTTGGTATTATGGTATATAATACAACATTTATAAAAAAAAATAGATACTTTTGGGATCGAAAGAGCACGTGATTCTGAGTAGAAAAAACCCAAAATATATCCATAAATTAAAAATTATGAGAATGGACAAAATAAAAGGAAATGCTCATTCACGAAAAAAAATGTGCGCGGTATTTTTATACAAAATGTATGGAGAGAGTTTTTTTTATTCAAATATAATTTTCTAAATTACAACTACATATAAAAAAAATACAGAAATTAAAATGAATGTCAAAAGTATGAATTAATATTTGTCCTCGTGCTCAGATATATCTGTACAATGTTTTAAACTAGTACATTACGACACAAGTGCAAAAAACATGAAATTCGAAACGAGAGGCGATGTTTTAAAACACGACCGTTTTAGTACCTACAGATGGAGCCATTTTACGCACTAGTGCGAGAAGTGGCTCATCTTACGTCAGGTTGAAAACTTCGGAGGGCCATCTGTACTAAAAAACGTCGTATGAAACACTTGCAGAAAGGAAATTCGTAACTCGTGTCGGACTTCCTGTTTTTCGCACTTGTGCCGTAATGTTCTATTTTGTTCTAACTATTCTAGAAAACTGTAAAGTATTCTAATAGGACGGCAGGCATGTATTGCTTGCCCTTAGAGTATGGTCAAAGGCGCCTAGCCTTGTAACTGCATATACCCGAGAAAATTGACTGGTTGTTGCTAAGACTGAGTGGCCGAGCGGTGCAGGCATCAGCCGCGAAAGCCGAGCACGTTGGTTCGATGCCCATCTCGGACGTTAGTGAGCTTGGTCGTTTTTTCTTTGGTATATAACTTCCGCCTTAGCCGTGTGGTGACGGCAGTAAGAATACATTTGTCACCACCCCAACTCCTCCTGCGGGTGTCGTAAGAGTTAGGTTGAAGTGTCACTGACCATTATTTGATAAAAGATTGATAATGGGCAGCAGTGTCATCATCTCATCATATTGAACACATTACTGCGATCGCCAATCCGCTTGCCCAGCGTGCCGATTATGGGCATTTACCTCCTAAAATGCGTTATACGCAGAGTTAATAGGAGAGGCCTACGTCCAGTAGTGGACTTTAATAGGCTGATGATGTATGATGTATACCACATCCAATATTTATAATAAATATGTTTGTTTTAACTGCTAAATTATTGCATCATCAGTGATACTTTTCCTTGTCCCTTCGAAGAATTTTGAGAACGAAATTGCACTTTAACCGGTTTTGGGATTATTTTTAACAGCCTGTATATTTCGGCAATTTGTTGTACTACCGGTCTTACGCGATACATATACTTTTTAGGGTCCAGGATGCTTAGCCAAGTTGCCAATCGCTAGCGCTTGGTAGCGTATCGTAGTTTTCCCTCTCTGTCACTCTTCCATATTAGTGCGACAAAGACAGTTAGCTGAGCAATTCTTTTTATTTTTGCCACTAAAATGAAATATGAAAATTTCGGTAAATTTTATACTATTTCTGCTCAGAATCACGAGCTGATTCCATTTCCGGCGAAAAAAAAACTGTCCCAAAAATTTCATACATATTTCGAATAATAATATACATATGGAAAATAGTAACACAATAGGAAAAAAAATCATGGGACACTTTTTTTTTCGACGGAAATGGAATCGGCTTGTGATTCTGAGTAGAAATAGTATAAAATTTACCCAAATTTTCATATTACGATTGACGATTAAGCGTTAGCGATTGGCAACTTGGCTAAGCACCCAGTAGCCGTACCATGACTTGGAAAGTAAACGATACGTTAGGTTTTACTCGATACGTAATGCATTTTATCACGCTCACACTGACATAATATTTTGATTGGAAGAAATGCGATGGCCTGCTTTACGTAGGTATCGAGTAAAACGTAAAACCTAACGTTACCGATACATACAAAGTCATGCAGTGAGGAAGTAATTTTAATGACTGAACAAATGTAATAAAACTATGAAAACGGATAAACTCGCGTATAATTAACTAATTTTAACTTCATTCCGACGTTTCGAACACTTTACAGGGTTCGTGGTCTGCGGATGACTAATATACGCGAGTTTATCCGTTTTCATAGTTTTATTTCATGAGTAATCCTCGCGGTAACCGAAGAAAATATTATGAACAAATGTATTTTACGTTCAGTTACAAAGTCATGTATCCACTGTTTCATCACGCTTACTGTCTAAGCGCGTCATTGCCTGCATGCATAGCGGGAGTAATAAAAAAGTGAAATTCCCTAGAGAGTAATAGAAATGTTAGTACCTACGTCATTTAATAATATATATTGATTTAAACTTTCACGATTATCACTCATATTTTAAAGACAAACGGGTCTTAATCGCGTAAACTTACGTTTAACTATATCCTGACGTTTCGGGCATGACGTTACACCCGTGGTCGCAGGCAGACTCCACCACGACCTGCCTGCGACCACGGGTGTAACGTCATGCCCGAAACGTCAGGATATAGTTAAACGTAAGTTTACGCGATTAAGACCCGTTTGTCTTTAAAATATGATTTAATAATATTTTGTCATAAAACAATTTTTTTTGTCGGCAAGTGTGATGAAAAATATTGTATGCATCACGGTCGGTAAACGGAATACTAACTCGAGTCATTAAGAGTCTAATACTCTCGTTAGTAGTTCCGTACTTACCTCCCTTGATACACAATGTACTATTTCACCCCAGTAAGGTGAAAAAGAGGATACATGACTTTGTAACTGACTGTACTTATTTCGACATACTGTGTGAACGTGAAAAATATATCTAAGAATGTCTTCATGGGCAACTCAGCCCGCACGCCACTCAGCCCGCGGGCTCAGTTGACTACTTTTATTTTGTCGGGGGCCCCACGGTCCATTAATTTTCTAAGGGGTCTACTCAGCCCGCGGGTTTAGTCGACACCAGTGTGACGCTATAGGGTCTACTCAGCCCACGGGCTTAGTCGACCCCAGTGTGACGCTATAGGGTCTACTCAGCCCACGGGCTTAGTCGACACCAGTGTGACGCTATAGGGTCTACTCAGCCCACGGGCTTAGCCGACACAAGTGTGCCGCTATATGATACTAATTTTATAGTACAATACGTCAAGGCTGGAAAAGGTCTGTTTGCCGGCTGAATATTATGTCCCGATTTTCGGGCCAGCAAAGTCTTAACAAGTAAAAAAAATATTGGATTGATAAGACTTCGTGACGTGATATCTAATCATTCAACATTACTGGAAATTTTTGAGAAAAAGATTTTTTTGACCTTAACTGTACAACCCAAACTCCTCCTTACAGCCTAGTCAGAAGGGTCTCGGAATTTTGTGAGTCAGAATCATTGACCATTATTTGATAAAAGATTGATTATGGGCAGCATTGTCATCATAGTGGACACATTACTGCATTAACATTTGGCATTTACCTCCTAATACGTTTATCATTATACGGAGAGGCTTACGTCCAGCAGTGGACTTGGGATTTTAAATAAGTTAAAATCTTGTGTATAACTTTAGTACTTTGAATTTTACGGAGGTTTGAACATAAAAAACAAGGAAAATATGTCAATCATGAATATGGGTTTATTTTTAGGGTTCCGTAGCCAAAATGGCAAAAACGGAACCCTTATAGATTCGTTATGTCCGTCTGTCCATCTGTCCGTCTGTCACAGCCGATTTACTCAGAAACTATAAATGCTACAGCATTTTTTTATTTTTGGAGCCCTCTGGAACCAGCAAACAGGAGGGTGCGGATGCGAAGGCGGCCGAACATCGCAAAAATTTGAAATACTCGGGTCTCGGCTCCGGCTACATATTCACGCCGCTCGGGGTTGAGACCCTTGGTCCGTGGAGTCCCAGCCCTCACAAGTTTTTTACAGATTACTACGACTAAGCGGCTTGTCGACGCCACTGGTGACCGCCGTGCTGGCAGCTACCTAGCTCAACGCATAAGTATCGCGATACAGCGAGGTAATGCTGCCAGCATCCTTGGCACCATGCCGCGGGGGCCCAACTTTCTAGATTTATTTTAGTTTTATTTAGTCTTCATTTGATAAGTAACTTTAGTTTAGTTATATTTTATTCTTTAGTTTATGTATTTAGTTTTAATTTGATAGTCTACTTTAGATTTAATTATTACTTATGTTATACCTTTTATATGTACAATTTGTACCGATTAATAAACATATATATTATTGTTATCTACATTATGAATCGACAAAGTGGGACGTTTTACTAAACTCGATCATATTTAATTAAAGCATCTACATTTACATTTTTTGCTCCTATTACAGGCCACAACCTGTAGGTATATACCTACATATATGTATCGTATTATAAAAGTCATGTATGTATTACTCTTTTTGACTAGGACACATAAATTTAATCTACTTGTATAATATCATTGCGTGTATTATTTATTTAGTGCACGCTAAATATCCTTGAGCTTGAAGTAAAATTGATCTGTACTTTTTAGTTTTTAACTCTTTTTAACTTTGTTTTTTGTTATTAATTTAACTTAATTTGCCTATGCACCTTTATTTTTTTCCACTCGACTATACTTCATCCTAAATTGGCTGAGACAGAAGTTAATTGAGCCCGCGGGCTGAGTTAACCTTATACCCATAGACTGTGGTCGATATATCCCGCGGGCTTTGTTGACCCTGTACACATAGACAGTGGTTGATTCAGCCCGCGGGCTTAGTTGACCCATAGACAGTAGTTGATTCAGCCCGTGGGCTTAGTTGACCCTATACCCATAGACAGTGGTTGATCCAGCCCGCGGGCTTAGTTGACCCTATACCTATAGACAGTGGATAACATATCCCGCGGGATGAGTTGACCGATTGGCCGAGTTACCCCTAACATAAACGCTAGTGGCCAACTGAGCCCGCGGGCTCAGTGGCGTGCGGGCCGAGTTGCCCCTGAAGTCCTAAGAATGTGTAGGTACCTATGTTGTTTTAAAGACTTCCTGCGGACGGTCTTAAAACAGTTTTGCGAGACTTTTGTTAAAATAAAAATATCTTGAATTCTTAATAATAAATAAATAAATAAATGTGCCGTCAGTCGCCTGAGATTAACTTTATGTTATTCTTAAGGATCTCTCACACTTACCATTTATCATTGTTTATATCTACGAACACGAATAAGATTTTTCTTTTCGAATTTGACTAAAGCTTTATACACAAATTAACGTCTAGTACGTTCCCTGTTAAATTTAACGGAAATAAAAAAAAATCCCCGGTGTATCCATTGTATACCTACCCACTTCAAAAATAAATTAATTTATTGTGGGACTAGGTTGATTTGAAAATTGTGGGTCTCCCTCGAGATCCCTAACATCGTTTGTCCTAAAATCACTTGCCCGAACTGTTTTGCACTAATGGGCATTAGCCCTATCGATCAGTTGCAATAACACTCATTTTCCATAATGTAATGATTGTCCTAAAACTCACTTGCCCAAATAATTTTTTACCATAACTGTTAAAAACCCTAATGTTATTTTCCATATTCTTCGAAATCCCTAATAACGTTTCACCTCATGTCATTTAGCCTAAATGTTGTTGTCCTAAGAGACAGAAGCCCTAGCGATCAATAGCCATACCTAACGATATTTAATCATAATGTCGGTAATGGTTACACAATTTTTTTTTTAATTTTAGAGAGATATTGGCTCCAAAATAAAATTTGGGGGTGCCTGTCGTGTCGCATAACGTCGATTGTCCTAAAATTTTTTGGCCGAGAATGTATGGCATAATGTTACATGGCATACTACTTGTTTGGCCTACTTAATTTTGCGCATACACGTTTAAAATACCTACACCATATTTGTTCTAATATTGATTACTCGAATGTCGAATGACCTAAAGCATAATAATCCTATTGTTCATTGTAATAAATATTGTTTTCCCTACTACTCGAACTGTAAATTTTCACTGCGCCTACTTTTATCATGTCCAAAATTTCATTCAAAAAGGCATTTTAATAACAACATGCAAAACATTTGAACAACAGGGTGAATGCTTAAAAAAAATGTTCAAGTAATAAACCAGGGTAAAACCGACGTGGATTGGTTAGGTTTCGAAACTAGGGCGGAGTGAATAGCGTAGTCTTTAAATACTTAAGTATTTTTAATCAATTGTTTACACATCCTCATACTTACAAAGCCAAAAAAAGGGGGACGGGGGGCGAAGCCCCCCGCATTAAAAAAGAAATAATCTGAACATCCCCTACCTTAACCTGGATAGGTTCGTTAGGTACCTTTTATCCCTTAGAGCGGAAATAGAAGCCCCGCGCAGCGGGGCTTCGTCGACCGGTTCCTAGGTCAAAATTGCTCACTTAAATTCTTTGGACAACAGGGCGAATTATTTAGTAATAGTTAAGTATAAAAAATAAAAAAATATTTTTAAAGCTAGTTAAAGGTTGGTAAATCACTATTAGTACATTAAATAGTAGGAACATCACCATTATGCACAATAATTTTTCGATACATATACATTAGACACGAAAATCATTAGGACAAACAATATTTAGGAACAACCAAGTTAGGATTAACAATTTCGGCATAGCAAAAATATGCGCAACATTGTTTATGCCATTCATTTTTCGGCGTAAATTAGTTATGCGACAAATTTTTCGAAATAAAAACATTGTGCCACCCGATATAGACCCAAAATTTGGTTTTGGATATCTTGGTAATTATAAAGTTAGACAAGTTGTCCATACAAAACATGCTTATTTTAGCGTCCTCTATACGATAGCATAAAAAAATACGTGTTATAATGACACCACCCCCATCAAAAAATTTCTCGCGCCCCCTTTGCTATACTCTGACCCGTCAGGTCAGCAGCTTACAGATATAGGATAAACTGCAATAGGCCATACAGAGTTAGGAAATACGATTATTAGGATTATCGATCATTAGGCTTACTGACAATTATGATACATGACTATTATTGCATATAACGTTAGGATGAATAATTGATATGGAAAATGATAATTAGGATATAACGCATTAGGGAAAACAAAAATCATCCATACGATATTAGGAAAATTAAAAATATGGCATATGAGCGTTAGGACAAATGATCATTCGGACATAAAACGTTAGTGAATGTAAAAATAGGTCAAAAAACGTTAGGGATCCAGATATAGATCCGATGCGTCCTTTTTAGTTTTCACGGCAGAATAGTACCGTAAAAAGGGGTGAATAGGAATGAGGGGGTAAATAGGAATGTAGAGTAAACTGGTCTGTTAACCCAGGACAAACAGTCCAGTTTAGAATAACACACATGAAAAAATCTGCTGTTCTAAACTGGACTGTTTGTCCTGGGCTAACAGACCAGTTTACTCTACATTCCTATTCACCCCGTTTTACGGTATGTTATGTTACGCAAAATGTTTCGTTCTTTTTTATCCTTGCTCCCATTTTTTTAATTTCAGGTGGAAATTCAAATGCTGGATTCAGAAAAGCTGACGTTCGAGCATCAGTGTGGAGGGGCCGTTATTGCGGAGCGGCTTGTACTCAGCGCTGCTCATTGCTTCGATAAAGTATAAACTTATTTACTTACCTAATAACCTCTCACCGTGTGGTGACGGCAGTAAGAATACATTTGTCACCACCCCAACTCCTCCTGCGGGTGTCGTAAGAGTCGACTAAGGGATTGAAGTGTCACTGACCATTATTTGATAAAAGATTGATGATGGGCAGCAGCGTCATCATAGTGGACACATTACTGCGATCTCCAATCCGCGCCGCTTGCCCAGCGTGGCGATTATGGGTATTTACCTCCTAATGCGACTATACGCATAGTTAATAGGAGAGGCCTACGTCCAGCAGTGAACTATCATAGGCCTTAATAAATTCAGTACTGTACTTGACAGTTTTTTGTAATCCGGTAATTGATATAATTTAAATATTCATAATGTATAATGCTCAATTTATTATTTTTATTTGGATTTTTAATGTCTATTTCCATCATTTTATTTTTATTTTATTTGACTTTAATTATGTTTGCTGTTAGACTATTAGGAAACAGCAGTAATTGGTATGTGTATGTATACCCAATTGCTAATTTTTAATTTGTATACCTATCGGCGAAGCAAAGAGCTCTCGCATAATTTTGTACCATCATTGTTACCTATATTTACAAATAAATCATTTGAATTTGAAGATGTTCCACATTGTTCCAGCATCCATTGCAAGTGGACCGTATCCGGCTGGTGATGGGTGAACACCGGCTGAACATCCAGGACAAGCACGAGCACCGGTTCCTGGTGGAGAAGGTGGTTCTGCACCCGGAGTTCAGGAAGAGTAAGTTACAGTTAGACTAGGAAATGTGGAGACGTAACTGATCAGAGACATGTTCTCGTATAAGTCCAGTAAATAAATCCAAAAAAAAAAAAAATAAAAAAAAATAAAAAAAAAAAAATAAATAAATAAAAAAAATAAAAAAAAAACCTAGGGCTATGGTTAATCTAGATTGATAATCGATTTAATCTGGATTGAGGATTGATGCGTTGATTCTAATTGATTCAATCAGATTGACGCATCAATCAGAATTAAATCTACCCATAAATCTAAAATTATAACAATGGATAAAATAAGAAATGCTCAAATAATTGGTGATTGGTCGTTGCCGGTGATTTTCCCAACACAGTATGGATATAAATTCCCAAATGGAACTTTTCCCACTGTAATTGGGTGTCCCTAAAAGTGAAAATGCCCTTATTACACCTTTAAACGACCAATTATTGAGTTTAGGTACGTATATAAATAATTGTATTAGTATTAGTACATATTTATTTGCGTTCTCGGAAACTGCTCAATGATTTGAACAAAAAATAGAATATAGGGGTTTTATTGGACGAAAAATTGTCCTATCATCATCATCAGCCTGTGATAGTCCACTGGACGTAGGCCTATTAACTATGCGTATAGACGCTATAGTAGGTAAATCCATCCGTTGCAAGTGGACCGTATCCGGCTGGTGATGGGTGAACACCGGCTGAACATCCAGGACAAGCACGAGCACCGGTTCCTGGTGGAGAAGGTGGTTCTGCACCCGGAGTTCAGGAAGAGTAAGTAGCAGTTAGACTAGGAAATGTGGAGACGGAACTGATCAGAGACATGTTCTCGTAAATAAATCAAAAAAAAAAAAAAAAAAAAAAAAAAAAAAAAAAAAAAAAAAAAAAAACACTTTTAAAATTATCGTAGCGCTATGATTAATCTAGATTGATAATCAATTTTGAGATTTGATGCGTTAATTCTAATTGATTCAATCAGAATTAAATCTACCCATAAATCTAAAATTATAACAATGGATAAAATAAGAAATGCTCAAATAAGGATGGTGATTGGTCGTTCAACGCAGTATGGATATAAATTCCCAAATGACTTTTCCCACTGTCATCATCAGCCTGTGATAGTCCACTGGACATAGGCCTCTATTAACTATGCGTATAGACGCTATAGTAGGTAAATCCATCCGTTGCAAGTGGACCGTATCCGGCTGGTGATGGGTGAACACCGGCTGAACATCCAGGACAAGCACGAGCACCGGTTCCTGGTGGAGAAGGTGGTTCTGCACCCGGAGTTCAGGAAGAGTAAGTTTCAGTTAGACTAGGAAATGTGGAGACGTAACTGATCAGAGACATGTTCTCGTATAAGTCCAGTAAATAAATCCCAAAAAAAAAGGAAAAAAAAAAACAGGCACCTTTAAAATTATCTTAGGGCTATGATTAATCAATTTAATCTGGATTGAGATTAGATGCGTTAATTCTAATTGATTCAATCAGACGCATCTATCAGAATTAAATCCCATAAATCTAAAATTATAACAATGGATAAAATAATAAATAAATCCCAAAAAAACAAACAACTTTAAAATTATCTTAAGGCTATGGTTCATCTAGATAGATAATCAATTTAATCTGGATAGAGATTTAATGCGTTAATTGTAATTGATTCAATCGCATCAATCAGAATTAAATCTACCCATAAAT
The DNA here is from genome assembly GCA_025490895.1 of Thaumatotibia leucotreta. NCBI lineage: Eukaryota > Metazoa > Arthropoda > Insecta > Lepidoptera > Tortricidae > Thaumatotibia > Thaumatotibia leucotreta. Next base: position 18,132 of record JALPQI010016410.1, read on the forward strand.
CTAAAATTATTACAATGGATAACATAAGAAATGCTCAAATAAGGATGGTGAGTTTTTTTTTTTATGTTTGCACAACAAAGTGGCTCCACTCCACCTCATTGGTCGTTGCCGGTGATTTTCCCAACACAGTATGGATATAAATTCCCAAAAACTTTTCCCACTGTCATCATCATCAGCCTGTGATAGTCCACTGGACGTAGGCCTCTATTAACTATGCGTATAGACGCTATAGTAGGTAAATCCATCCGTCGCAAGTGGACCGTATCCGGCTGGTGATGGGTGAACACCGGCTGAACATCCAGGACAAGCACGAGCACCGGTTCCTGGTGGAGAAGGTGGTTCTGCACCCGGAGTTCAGGAAGAGTGAGTTTCAGTTAGACTAGGAAATGTGGAGACGTAACTGATCAGAGACATGTTCTCGTGTAAGTCCAGTAAATAAATCCAAAAAAAAAAAAAAAAACAAAACAAAAAAAAAAAAAAATTAGGCACTTTTAAAATTTTCTTAGGGCTATGATTAATCTAGATTGATAATCAATTTAATCTGGATTGAGATTTAATGCGTTAATTGTTAAAAAAAAAAAAAAAAAAAAAAAAAAAAAAAAATAATAATAATAATAATAATAACATTTACGGGGGCCCATCTAGTCGGCGGCGAGTCACCGCCTGCCTCGATAGCAAAGAGAAATCAATGTTATGGCAGGTGTCCGGACCTCTTTTCTATAGCTCCATTTCTGATCCATCCATCCTCCATCACCATAGCCCATTAGTCTTTTCCATTCCTTCTCAATAGTCTCTATACGCCTGCTGGGACCGGTTTACGGATATGTATTTGTGCCCGTGAATGGGTTGCAGCAGGTGTACAACACAGCAAATTTCTCCAAAGGGCCTCTACGTGTTGGATCTGTATCCCCGCGCAAGCCTATCAAAAAACCGGGATTTGTAAGCCCGTGATCCTCAAGGAGATACAAATAATAATAATAATAAACGGCTATGATTAATCTAGATTGATAATCTATTTACTCTGGATTGAGATCGGATAAAAATATAACAATGGATAACATAAGAAATGCTCAAATTAGGATGGTGATTGGTCGTTGCCGGTGATTTTCCCACCACAGTCTGGATATAAACTTTTCTCACTGTCATCATCATCAGCCTGTGATAGTCCACTGGACGTAGGCCTCTATTAACTATGCGTATAGACGCTATAGTAGGTAAATCCATCCGTTGCAAGTGGACCGTATCCGGCTGGTGATGGGTGAACACCGGCTGAACATCCAGGACAAGCACGAGCACCGGTTCCTGGTGGAGAAGGTGGTTCTGCACCCGGAGTTCAGGAAGAGTGAGTTTCAGTTAGACTAGGAAATGTGGAGACGTAACTGATCAGAGGCATGTTCTCGTACCTCTGGGAACTTCAGATATCCCTAAATAAGTCCAGTAAATAAACCCCAAAAAACAGACCAGGAAGAGTAAGTTTCAGTTCGAGTCGTAGACTAGGAAATGTGAAGACGTAACTGATCAGAGACATGTTCTCGTACCTCTCGGAACCTCAGACGTGAAGACGTAACTGATCAGAGACATGTTTTCGTACCTGTTCATGTACGAGAACATGTCATGTTCTGGGAACCTCAGATATCCCTAAATAAGTCCAGTAAATAAATCCCAAAAAAACAGACACTTTTAAAATGTTAGGGCTATGATTAATCTAGATTGATAATCAATTTAATCTGGATTGAGATTTGATGCGTTAATTCTAATTAACTAAAGACCGAAGAGCTGGCGACTTCCTCGCACAACGCATCAGTATTGCGATACAGCGAGGAAATGCCGCCAGCATCCTCGGTACAATGCCACAAGGGCCAATCTTAGATACAGGTTAGGTTAAGTAGATTAGTTAGGTTTAATCTATGTACATAAATTGTAGTTTTGAAAATAAATATATTAAAAAAAGTCTTGACGTTGACAACTTGACGTCCGTTTCTATTCTAATTGATTCAATCAGATTGACGCATCAATCAGAATTAAATTAATTAGAATTGATTGATTGGATTGATGCGTCAATTCGATTGATTAACCCAGATTGATTCCAACACTGATTTTAGGTACCTACTGCAGGCCTAGCCAATTTACACCATTTTGCAATCGTTTACGATAACGATAAGTAATAAATGTATAGGTAGAAGAAAACATGAGACGAGCCATCTCATACTTCTGCTAACCTTTCTGACAAGGCTAGCATTATCTGTCAGATAGCTCGACC
>JALPQI010016411.1:0-36567 GCA_025490895.1 Thaumatotibia leucotreta
ACTTAAGAGCTATAGTACAAATGGATTGATAAGCTGAAGGCTAATTGTGTCAAATATACCTTATTGCGTAACAGATAGAGTCGAAATTTATAAAAACAAAAAAGTTATATCGGCTGACCTTTCCTGAACACGTTTGTTTTGTAGTGTCGACCGAAGCTGCAGGTTACATTCAAAAATATACCTTATTTGCGTTTGCTCAAATTATTTCGGTTCGGTCTTAAGTATCCGGGTACCCGGGTAGCACGCGGTTTCGTGTAAACGGTATCCGTGTATTGGACACGGACACGGGTACCCGGCGGGTTCGTGTAATTCGGGTTCTTAGTACCGTCGGGCTTAAGAACACGGGTATCCGGTTTGGCGGGTTACACGTGTACCGTGAGCCCTAGTTTAAAACATATTTGTTATTTCGTAGCAACAAAATCATTTAATTTTTTCCTCAGCGAAGACGTAATAAATCTATGAAATATATATATTTATTTCAATTCCATCAATCTGAAAGCCTATAACTCATTCCCAAAGTATTTTAGTCAGTGTAGTGTCTGCTCTAATGTCTAGTCTAATCTTTTCATAAACATAACTCCTCGTTTACTCGATGTGACGAATATATCTGTAATTCTACATTCTACAACTAATTCGACCAAAAAAAAGGTAAACCTCAGCAAAGATTGACAAAAGACTGAACAAAAAAGCCCGATGGTACCTAATCGCGTAACATCGTGCCGAAACTGGTTGCGATAAATAAAACAATGGAGTGTCGCGTGCGAGAGTATAAAATGGCAATCGCGAAACCAATTTGTTTACGCAAATTCTGCAGCGGGGAGAGATGAATGGGCGACCATAGCGTAATACGGCACAGTAATGCTGTGATAGTGCGGAAATAATGTCGATGAGATTCGTATTAAAATTTTATTTACAATCCATTTGCTCAGAAAGTGCTCTTACTAAGATTGTTATGCACAGGAAGTGATACTTTTCCGCACACGTGCAGGAATTAATTTCCAGAGTACTTTCCTACACAGCCTGGCTTACTACCAAGATAGTCTGGGTTTCGTCGCATAATGCATTGTAAAATGTTGTATGATAGTTAGTCGTATTGAAATGTACATAGGCTTTTTTGTAACTAGTGTCCAATCAAAAATAACTATTAGATACATAGCTTAAATTATGGTCGATACTTATGCTAGGTTATCCCATCTATACTGTCAATACATTCTAAGCATGTGATAAATTTATCTGACGGATATAGTTATCCAAGTATTGTGAAACAGGTATTTAAAGAAATCTATCAAGCTGTTGCCACCAATCTATTTACGTAAATTTTGTAGCGAGAAGAAATAATTGGACATGACTATAGCCATACATCGCACTGAATAAGCATTTTAAAGGGATGTCAAATAGTTTACAAAAAAGACTAGTAAGTACCTATGTGTGCATAGCATGTCAGAATACCTACCAAGTATTTAATACCCAATGTTATGTCGTGATAGTCTAAATCCAAATAAAATAAAAGTATGCAAATCAAGCAATAGATTATCCAAATCCTTAATTTTTTGTATTTTCATTTTGATTTATAGAGTAATAATTAGTAGGTACTTGTGCAGTGGCACTTTCGAAACTTATACTACCATACGGCACAACCATTTCTTGATACCTAGACGCATAGCAGAATAATAAAATTTTATTTATGGGTATATACAATACATATTATTAATTACTTTTACCACGACAAAAACATTTTGATATTATGTAACACTAAAACAGTATTAACAAAATATCAGAGCAAACTAAAACTTCAGGTGAAAAATACTAAGTTACCAATAAAGTAACAAAAAATGTACCCGAAATTAGAATAGTTCACCATATGTCGATATCGATGTGTGTGGCGCAATTAAGTGTGTCATCACTCTATTTTGTGTTATCGATATTTTAGTTGAATTGCTTATAAATCTGATGAACGAATACTAGTTTAGTAGTAGTTCGTTTTCTATTGAAATGTGATAAACGATTAAATTCAAACAACTATAATATAAGTACGGTCAAGTGCTAAAGTATTATATTTGTGTAAAACTCAAGAATTGTCCCAGTGTAATAAAAACCTTGTTACTACTTTCGATACGTACCAATTTCTGTATAATAGGAACTTCGTTGTAGCGGTAGATTGTTAAACAACATTTTACTTGATAACTTACGTCAACCGGTTTTTTTGACGTAACTTCTTAGTATTACAACTTACTTTTTGCCTGTAGCTGGGTTAAAATTATAATATGTACTTACAACGCAAACAAAGCGACCTAAAACCTGCCAGTAACGGTAACTCAATAAATCATTTTTAAAAGGATTATAATCTATCCCATTGTCTTTCTTAGCGTTTTACAGCCTTGCGGTCCATGAATACGGGTGTCTATTGACAAATAGAACGTGCACTGTTGAGGGAATGAAGAATTTATGACCATAATATTTTGGGGCACCCGAAAACGTGTGGCGGCATTTTTTGCCCAGCTGCGGTAGTGAGCTATTGCCGTTTTTGTAAACATTGTATTTAAACAGTCTTACTCGATGCGAGTTGTATGGGTGTAATGAATTCGAACTTTAGACAGTTATGTGCCATGTATTTAAACGGAAAATAAACTAAAGCGGTAACTAAGTAATTTTTTCCGCAATTAACTAAATTCCTGGTTTAATAAAGTTTAAGGTTTACTGGTTTACCTAGTACTAATCAGATTCAAAATAACTCGGGGTAAAATAGGGTTTAGTATTAGTACCAATGTACGACACTGAATTAAGTAGTATTCGGTACGAATATTTTAGGCGACAATATTGAAATTCAAATATCGAAGATCATTACCGTTACTTTAACCTTTATTTATAATTTTGACATAAGGTGCATATCATATCGTGCAGCGTAAGACAAATACTTCTACCTATTAAGGTGGATTTAAACCAAACGAGCGAATGCTCATTCTATCCCTCACTCTACGAAATCAACGAATTTCGACGAATCACGTTTTGTGTATACAAACGAATTGTTTTTTATAACAAACGAATTTTGTATAGTGGGGATAGAATGAGCATTCGCTCGCTTGGCCTAAATCCACCTTTAGCCACTGACATGTTTCTTGTACAGTCGAGTGCATTAATATATAGACACATTTGTAAGGGATCAGTATGGAGAAGTGTATATATATTAATGCCCTTGACTGTAGTTGTCGCCACATATCATCACTCGTAATTTTACATAGCAATAAATCGCAAAAATCAAAGCATGTGAGTAATCACAAGCGGTTTCAATTCAAAGCGGTTTTTATTCCAAAGTTGTTTGAAATTGTTTACAAGTCCAACATTTTACTCGATTGTCTATCTAATTTATCAACAAGACCGATTCGACACTCCCACTCGACTTAATCGACGCCAGCTGTTTTTTTAAACTAGCGTTCAAGTAGACAATGCAATTTATTAAAAGCTCCTAATAGCGAAGTTAATGATCCAGGCTGGATACAAATGACGCTGTCATCGCATTGTGGCCCTGATGTAGTAGATAATTGTGATTGAAACTTATTAAACATATTGAGTGCCATGTGGTGTTTTATTAAACTAAAATGCAATTGATTATTGGATAAAACAATTAATCCTCCAGGGTTACTATTTTTGTATCATCATCATCATATCAGCCGAAAGACGTCCACTGCTGAACATAGGCCTCCTCCAAAGATTGCCACGATGACCGGCCTGCGCCACCCGCATCCACCTATTTTTGTATCATTACATTTTAATTTTAATAAAACATTTTTTTATTGTTTTTATTAATACAGAGTGGCCAAGAACAAAGGGAATTTTCGTTGCCTCTGAGATTTTGGGGCTCAGAATAGTCCCCTTGGTTTTAAGAAGTTTCTGAAGAGTCGACAAAATTTTGAAATCACCTATAATAATTATAGGTACTTTCTCAAATGTTAACTGGAAAACCGGCTAAGAGCATGTCGTGCCATGTTCAGTGTAAGGTTTTTGTTCGAGTTTTGTTCGATAGTTTAATTTTCAAGTTTTGTAGTACTAAAAGTGTTGTTTTTTTTTCATATTATTTCGACCCACGGTAGTGTTTTTAGTTCAGCTCATGTGTTAATGTCCTATGTCCCCTAGATGGGGCAGAGGGCGTCCACAGTGCGTCGCCATCCCGAACGGTCTTGAGCTTCGCGCTTTACTTCGCTCCAGGTCATCCCTATCGCCTTCGCTTCTGCAGTGATCGTCCGCCGCCAGGTCTGCTTGGGGCGGCCACGTTTTCGCTTTCCTTGGGGATTCCAGTCTAGGGCTTGCCTCGGTATATGGTCGGGGTCCCTTCGGAGCGTATGGCCAATCCAGTTCCATTTGCGGCGTTTGATCTGCTGGTCGATCGGAGTCTCACCACAGCGTTCCCATAGATCTGTGTTGGAGATTTTCTCGGGCCAGAACACGCCGAGAATGCGGCGAAGACAGCGGTTGATAAAGACCTGTAGCCGGTGCGAGATGTCTTTAGTGACCTTCCACGTCTCACATCCGTACAGCAACACGGATTTCACGTTGGACCGGAATATCTTGAGCTTAACTCTCCGAGTCAGTTTCCGCGATTGCCATACAGGACGAAGCTGTGCGAAGGTTGCTCTCCCTTTGGCGATCCTTGAAGCGATGTCCTCTTCGGTCCCTCCAGTTTCCGACACTACACTACCGAGGTACGTAAATTTGTGGACTGTCTCCACGCCCTCTGTGCCAATGAGCAACGGTACCGAGCTGGTTGCTCCGCACCTCATGTCTTGGGTCTTCCTGGTGTTGATTTTAAGTCCCGTCTCCAAGGCCTCTCGCCGTAGGTCGTCCATTTTGGCTTGCATGTCGGCACGTGTGTGAGTTCAGCTCATGCTAATGTATTTTCGTTACTTATATTTTCAATTTACTGAGCTATTGTCGTAGAGGCATTAATAACAATTAGAATATCCACAAAATATTGATAACGGTGAAAAATGTATCAAGAAACTTCTTCATACTGATTTTAATTTGGAACTGACAGAGACTTGGAATCGACATTTTTTTTGCATTTCGCGCTAGTCGACTTTATTAAAACAGAAAACTCTAGCTTCATAACTAAATCGATCGACGGGGCCCCATTAATACAAATTAAAAATAAAATATTTAAATAAAGCACAGATAGAATAACAAACACTTGAGCATCAAGCCCGACAGATGGGGCGGTTGCGCTGCGTACACAATACCCACTAATTCTACCGTCAATAGATACGTCATATTACACGCTAACTGTACCAAATGCTCACTCTTGTTGCACAAATACGCTTTGGGGTTGTTGGAAAAACAAGTGATCTTAGTTGTGGGTGTGATGGAAAATTTGATTTTGCTGTTAATGTTATGCGGTAAATGCCATTACTGAATACAATAGGCTGTTGTGTCTTAGATCAAATATCATTTTTTTACTATTTTTTTCGTTACAGTTAGGTACATTTTTAGCGCGCTGTTGCTTGTATGCCTCGAGGGAGTCTTTAAACCTAGAAAAGTGAAATTCCCTAGGGAGTTATGGAAATGTTAGTAAGTTAGTAAATTTTTGTATTACATTCGGTATGGGGATTACAAACACGAGTCGTTAAAAGACTCTCGTTAGTAATACCTCCACCTACATACCTCCCTACTCCCTGGGTGCACAATGTAGTTTCTATTTTCGCGATCCGTTAATATTGCGCATTAGGGTGGGTCATTTTTCAAAAATTTCGATTTTCTGAAGATAATAGTTACAAAACGGTGCCATTTGATATTTGATTATCACTCTTATTTTTATTATATTTTTAATTTAAGTTTTTCTGCCTCCGGATTTGATTAGTAATTTTCTTAAAATGTATGGAACTTCAAAAAAAAAAGTTATTATTTTCGACTTTTTTTTCGTCTCTTTTGGCTCCATAACTATAGAAAAGCTATTTCCAGGTAAACACAATACTCAAACATAGCTCAAGTTGCAATAAAAAGTAAAAACATAGATATCAACTGTGGTCAGTACAAAATGTACTGAAGTTTCTATGAAATCTTTCAATTAGATCCGGAGGCAGAAAATTAATTCCGATGGCCAAATAATTTTGCACACTCTTTGTCGACCTAATTACGGAACTATTGACAACTGTTACTAGTAAAAAACAAATACTTTTTTTTTCTTCATACATCATTGACCCACCCTATTGCGCATTCAAACTAATAAAATACATATAATAGAGCCTAAATGTACACATTTATAGATCCTGAGACCTGTCTTTTGTGGTACTACTATCTTTTTTCACAGAATCCATAAAAACGTTCGATACTATTTGTGCATTTATTCAAAAATATAATTGTATTTTTTAGTACCTATTAAATGTTTAAAATTAATATTACCTATTCGTATTAATTCTAACAATACAACATTCTTTAAAATCAACGTTACAACAACACATTTTGCTTCTGATACAATAACAGACCCCAAAAAACCGGGACAGCGGTCCGTGTCCCCCAGTATGATTAATGGCGCCATCTATGAATACGCACTTGTTACTGTTCATTATCGCGCGCTCGCCCCTGATTGGTCGATAATGAAGTCATTGTGCATCGGCAGGTCGGTAGCAGGTTGAATAATGACGGGGGTGTAATGGTTTTGCGAAGTTTATGGAGTTTCGGATTGTTAGTATGTACTATTTTCTTCGGTTACCGCGATGATCACTCATGAAATAAAACTATTTAAACGGATTATATCGCGTATGTAACTGTTGAAATAGTGTTATTTCATGGTTAGTATTTTTAGTGAATATGTAAACCAAACGCGGTTTTAACAGGTTACTTTCATTCGATTTGGAGCAACAGATTACATTTGTTTACATTAAATAATTAATTAAACCAGCCATTTTATCCAAAGTTAATCCGGAATATGTCCCAATTATAAAAGGTATATTACAGATTTTTATTTTCATAAGTATTGACTTTGTGGAACTCTCTGGGGGAGGCCTATGTCCAGCAATGGACGTCAATTGGCTGATGATGATGATGATGATGAAGTATTGACAGATGGTTACATGTTGTAAGTATATTACTTTTGACTTCTTTTTTACTGTTACAGGTCTGGTCAAAGTATTTTTTAATAATAGGTACTGTAAACATATTAACAGGTAAACATACGGATATTAACATATTAAGCTTAGCGAACAGTTCCATTTGTTTTACCTTTAAAAACTTTAGCACCTAGTGGTACCAGTTTAAATAAATACGATTTGCGTTTCAAAGATCATTGCCATTTGAATTTCTTAAATATCATGGAATCAGAAGTGCACCACAGACTATGCATATAATTCCATTAGGTACAGAAAATCGTATAGTTACCCTTTTATTTTAGAGCTCAGCAAAAATATTCCAGTGGACACCAGTCAAAACGTAGAAACGGACTCTATTTATAAACATAGGATTAAATAACCATAGAGTCCCCTTGTTAATCCCATACAGCTATTTAATGCCACGCAGACATTTGGTGCCGTTTGCTCACGTTGCGGAACTAATACGATTTGCCGTAACAATATTATTGCGCTGCTCTTTTCGGTGGCTAAAAGGTTTATGAAAAGTGTAAATACAGAGGGATATTGAAACTTTACTGTATTATGGAAAATGCTACAGCCATTTCCCTGATGCTTATTCAATTTGATACAAAAAATATGTGTAATTTTCCTTTCCGCGACTTTTGACTGTAAAATTAACTAGCTTTTAGGTCGCTCTTTTGATTACTGTTGGATATCTGATGAAACTTAATGCTATGAAGCATTGACGAGGAAATATCTAATCGTTGTCCTAGTTTCATCACATGTGCAATGTGCATACAGTACGACCACCGTAATTTTACTTACAATTAGCTACAATGTACCTAGACCGTTTTTCATTCTATGCACAAGAGCCCATATTTCATTTTTATTTACAAGATTATAGGTAGGTGTAGCTGATGAAATAACAAGTTCCACCTTTATATTTTTTGAAAGATGCGAAACTATTATTTTTATAGTATGATTTCGTTTTGTAGCTTAGTCAGGATTCCCCTATCTATACCGCAGAACTAAATTATCTAAATTATCTATCACTGCAACAAATAGCTCATTCAAACTTTGGTTCCAGACTCACTTTGCCAAGGAGGAACTCTGGCAATCTTTTCACTCCTGGGTCATAGGTACAGTGTTCGCGAAAACGGGCGTCTTTCACAGGAAACTTAACGGTTCTGGGACATACTTAGCTTTGTTTTGACCACATAACTATTAAGAACCAGAAGCTACCTGGCTTGTATTTGTCCAAAAAAGAAAATTACTGTTCAAGAGCCCTTAACAGTCATATGTCCACAGAAAAGATTTGTAACCTCATACCAAAAGAATCTGCAGACCCTACTATGTACAACAAAAATTGATCGGACTTACTTGGTGTTGTCAACTAATGAGCTGGGCGTCATCCAAGCTCTCGTAAGAGGTTCCTCTTTGAGTGACGTCACAGGACCTCGCGGCTGGGCGTGCAGCCCACCTGCATCCTGGTGGTGCAGGCCGAACATCAGGCCCCCTGGAAACGAAACTAGATTTAGGCAATAGTCTTACCCCCTTATTCAAAAACTTAGCAAATCAAGTATTGTTTGTCCCTTTCGGTGTTATCAATATGTCTATAAGAGCGAAAGGGACAATTCATACTTAGCGGGTTGTTAAGTTAGGAGACTTTTATGATTAGGGGGCTAGATTAGACTAGGCTTGGATAGATCCTAGCACCCCTAGCTTTGGAAGAAGTTGAACGACAGTAGGTGCATCATTGATGAGGCAGAGATTTTTAAAACTGCTCGGTTTACATGATTTATTAGTAATGATAAAGATTTTTGCTACTGAGGATTTAATTTTGTCAAATAATAAAATTTCAAACGACATCAAACTCTAACTCATTAAAAAAGGTCGATTTAAATATCACTAAGTAACTACTTAAATTTTATTTTTCCAAAGGTTTTGCTTCTTTGTATACATTGCGTTAAAAAAGGATTAAATCTTCACAGATATGCATATTTTAGAAAAACGAAATAAACACAACTCTAATCTATGCTGTTAATGAAAAATACAAAAATACCTTAAAAACTAAACTTAAACTACTTTCAACTTTTTAAATATTCTGTAATATATTGTGGTAAAACAAAATGAAATTAAAATAAACTCAGTTCCCCTACCAAGATCTCAAACCTCTTTCCTTAAAGACTTAATTAAATTATGTCCTTGGTTGTATTAATTTCAGAGAAAATGTGATGTTATATTTTGATCAAATTCACATAACAAAAATGTAGCATTAATAGCTACATTACACATGAGGGAAAAAAACATATATCGATGTGGATCACCACATTAATTTTTTTGCTTATTACGGTTTAAAAAATATGCTACTAAAATTATCCGGTTTATTCATGTTTTATTTTACTGACTAAATAGGATTAGATAATGGTCACGTTTGCCGCTAGCAGTTATAATAAAAAGTAACGATACAGTGCAGACTATTAATAATCTAAGTGTAGGTTTGCATTGCACTATTCGTTTAGTAGTAGGTACATGAGTCAAAATCTGAACATTGGGTACAGGCATACACGGAGGTAAAAAAAGTGCATTTGTTTTTTCCTTTTTATTTTCGTATTTTTTTTTCTTTTCGTAACAAACTCAAAAAGCAAAATATACAGAAACGAACAAAAATACAAATAAGATAGTGCATGCTACGAAATGCCAGTTTCGTTCCCGTTGGCAGTGAGATTTTGGGCAAAATAATAGGTACCATTAGCGGATTTGCTTAGAAATTAATTAAATTTTATATCCATCTTGCAAAATGCTGATTGAAAACAGATTTATGAAATATATCTACAAGACAACTGGAAACCATTTTATTATCAGATTTATATTTCATCCAATAAAAAGAAACATTTACTAATACCGTGCAGTTGAATTGTAGAGACGAAATCAAGAACGTCTAAAACCCACCAAAAATGTATAGTTAAACGGGCTGACTTTTTTAAATCTAAAGAGTTGTCTGACGACAAAATTACAATATTTCCTCAATTAGTTGACAATATCAGGAAAATTCCGGTACATCAAAATTGATTGTATAAATATTTTTTATATATATTATGACCGTAATTAGTGTGACTTAGTATTTTTTATGACAAAATGTTACCTGACTGACTCTTATAACTTGACCACTATTTTATTTACTAATCCATTCAATTAATATGGACCTACTTTATAATGATGTAAGAATGTATATTTGACAGTGCCGACATGTAAAAATGGTTTATTTTATCAATAAAATGAATTTGATTTATTACTAATCAAAAAGTACAAAAGAAGCTACAAATTTCGTATTCATTAAAAACCCGTATACAATGGACTCAGAGTCAGTCTTACAGGAACAAAACTCAATCAATATTTTTTTTGTCTTAGCAGAAAGATTAAGTTAAAGTATATTGGTACGCAATAGACACAAAGACATAACAACAATCGTTATTTAAAATAAATTGCAGTCTACATTTTTTCTAATACCAGCGAAAATCAAATAAAAATAAATAATCAAACCGATTCAATTTACTACATATAGTAAGGTAAAATGATAATTATGTAGCATTACCGTCGGGAGTGTGTAAAATTTTATAAATAGGTAGAACTTTTTGTAAGCATGTATACAGGGTGAAACATGAGTTTACGACTCAAGTAATACGTTTTTTTAACTCTATAAGCAACTAATAATAAAATGCCCCACAAGTTAATTTTTTGTATGTTTTGTTAGTTGTTTATAGAGTTAGAAAAACGTATTTCTGTTCACGGCTCATGTTTCACCCTGTACAGTCAAGTGCAAAAACATGTCTAGAAAGTATCCTCTTATAAATAATTATGTTACGACGATCTTATTACAGCTATTACAGCTAAAGTGCACTGGGACATATTTTTGAGCATTTTTATATACATTTTATTTTGCCTTTGATTGTACAGTCGACGTGAAAGATATATTTACGGTTTAGGTGCCAAAAAATATATTTACACGACCTTAATGTTAAGGCAATAAAGTCGCGTCAATATATTTTTGGCACCTAAACTGTAATGATATCTTTGACGTCAACTGTACAAGCAGGTAGCAAAGTTTATTTTATTTTTTGCTTTAAATATACCCAAGCAAACCGTTTTTAAACAATAAATAAAGTATTTTGAAAATTACACGGACTTTCGTACCTTTACATGCCCAAATGGGTCATTGTCAGATTTAGGTTAGCCAAAAGTTAAGGAATTCCTGTACTAATTTTGGGATGAAACAATTGACGGTACAACTAGGTTCCCCGGTCTATATCCCTATGCAATCAAAACGTAACATAGATTTATAAAAGCTGTTAACTTTTGACCACCGAGTGGACAACTTTTGTTTTTCGGTCTGACAATGACCCAAATCGTAAAAATTAATCCCTAACAGGCATAGAAAACAAAATAGCAACGAAATTCCCAAAAAGCACGTAAACTACAAAATGGAACGTAACAAAAGTGAAGAAAATACCTGAAGACCTCGGCGCGGCCGGCGGGTACAGCTTCCGACCCCATCCCACCGGATCGAGCTCCAGCGGCGGCCAAGGCGACCCCGAGTAGCCGCCCGCCGCCGCGTTCAACTCGTCCGACCGAATCGCGAACCGGCCCGAACCACCCGCGAACACTGCCGAACCCGCACGAACGGTTAGCGCGCCGTTTTCGAATTTAGAATCGAATGATCTCCAGTGTTTTGAAAGTTGCTATTTTTTTCAGATGGAGTGTATATTTGAGATTCGTTTTATAATGTCCGTTGCATAGTTTTAAAAACTTTAATAAATGTTTTAAAACTGATAAATTTTACTAGAACTCTAATTGAAAAACACTAGAGAATATTGCACGTCAGCCGAAAATAGCGAATCTAAAGTTTGCAAATGACAGCTCGATATCGTATGTGCGTTAGGGGATCGGGTCCCGGTTGTACGGGCGATCCCGCTGTGGATTTGCGGAACACTAACAAGCGTCGCGGGAGAGCGCCGAGTGCCTGCCGCGGAGCCCCCGACCCCCCGAGGGAGGCGCCCAGGGGACACGCCCTCGCCTTACGAGCGGGACGGCGCGACTGCCCTAGATGGCGCCACATTTTTAAACAAATTCAAATTTCGAATGACAACTGAGCGATTGTTTTTAAAAAGTTTAAAAATCAGCCAGTGTCCTATATATTTTTTTAATTTTTAAAGTTTATTTGCGTGCGTCGCGGGCGTTGTTGAGTTATCTAATGGCAGGTCGGTTCGAGGTTTCCCTTAGAGACCGCGCGGCGGCGCGCGGGTAAGGGATGCCTTTAGAGATGAGACGCACAGCATCTCTCTGGACCAACCGCTCGGGGCCGCCCGAGGATCACTTATTAAACCACGTTAGACTGACGATGATGGAATTTCACTGGGAATTGACTTTAACTACTCGTGAGATGAGGTTTTGTTGGATCATTTGTTATGGTGGTTAACGCTGCTGTGATGTCGCTTAGATAAGTTATGAGTTACAGAAAAAACTTTGAAACAAATTCAATGGAATTGACGATTATTATTTTCAACACATTCAAAAATAAGAATTTCATAATAAGGACAGACAGTAAACAAATAAGTAGATATTGTGAGCACTTATCTAAACTTACTAATAGTCGCTGTTTCTGTAAATTACATGGTAAATTACTTTACACTCCAAAAGTTAGGGAAGGAAGTACATAAGTAGGTTTAGATTGGTTTTTATTATTTGGACTATAATGAGTCTCCATTATATTACGGATAGGTATAGATACCTACCTATTGGAGCAAACAAGGTGATTGTTGTTGTATTCTGGCCATTTTTTCCGAAACTCGACATCAAATGTGCCTATTTTGCGTAGTCCCAACGCTGTCCCAGTACTTGTTAGGGACTTCACATACACCCTTGAATTTCTCCGCACGTGTATGCAATGCAGGTTTCCTCACGATGTTTTCCTTCACCGTAAAGCACTTGTGAATATCAAATGATATTTCGTACATAGGTTTTTTAAAAAACCCATTGGTACGAGCCGGTAAACAAGGTACCATAAACATGATACAATGTTGAGGCTTTACAATAAAGTTATGTGTCGAAATTGGTGTCACCTGGTACCTATGTATATACATGTTCATGATGGTGATAGTACCTAATCAACTATTGACATGACTATGGTTTTCGGCCAAAGTGATGCCATTACCGAAGTTTTTAAATATTAACTTGCATTAGTAAGTTATTTATTTTCATGAATTAATCAAAAAAGTTACCAGTACTGAAAATGATTATTTTATGAAGAAAAATTGTATTTTTTTTTTCGTATTTCCCCTAGTAGTAAAGTGGTGATGTTTTTTTTATTTTGCTGTAAGCTATTTGCATTATAGTGTGAGGTATAGTTGAATGGGCCCTTCAAAAATAATAAGGATCCCAAAAGACCCTTAGGGTACCGACTAGTTGCCCAAAAAGTCACATCCTCTAAAATAAATGCCTATCGTTTGTACGCTTTGCAGAATTATTATAACTCTGACAAAATTACCGCGGTATAAAGCCTTAACCTATGTAGAGAGGAAACTATTAAATACATTGAAACAGCTAAACAGCTAGTGATCCCTCATTCGGCCAATATAATATGTGTCCGTCTAAAGTCTAAATACGCGTACTAAGGTTTGACATCTTAGTAGACTGTAATGACTGGATTAAAGTGGATTTATTAATCAATGGTCTTGTCCACTTTGATTCAAGGTAAATCCATAAGATGTATCTAACTTCGGTTATCAATTATTTTGTGCCTTATATTTATTAAGTAGATTTAAGCGTCCATATAAATATCAATTGATAGATAGAGCTAGGCTAAATATATGAAAACTGAACTTTGATTATTATTTCTAGACACACAAAGTAATTGTTAAACAGCATTTCTCAAAGTTTGTGATTTTGGATAAAGTCTTCAATTTTGAGAAAAATTGGTAGGTAGAATCAATGATGCTGAGCAAGATCAACCACACTTCCCAAAATGTCCCAAAATGTTTGTATGAACTATTCCTTTTTTATTACCAAAAATGTATAGGAATCTGATAACAAATAAGGAAACTTCCAGACAAACTTTCTGGAACATTTTGTGGATCTTGGTCGGCGTGATTGACTCGAGTATAGCCTACCGATTTTTATTAAATAACGAAGTCGTGATCCAAATGTAGGTATACCCAGTGTAAGTACCTACAAACTATTTGAGAATTGCTCAACTAACGTTACAGTGTTGTGGATCTACTTCAACATACATGTTGAAGAGGACCTGGGGACTTTTTATTTCAATAAACAACATACCTGCATAATGTGAACGATCACGAAATAATCGTAGAATTGCTTCGATAAGTAGGTTTCTTTTCTCATCTTTCGACTAAGATAATTTACTTACTTACCTAGTAAATTAGCGTTTATAATTATAGTTTTACTGTGTATTGGTATTCGTGTTCATTTATGCGTTCTCATTACTAAGCAATATTTAAATAAACAGTAACAAAATACCCTTTTCCCGACAATTCCCAAATTTCCAACATCAGTAACAAACTTGGGTCTCCTGAGTGCTGGGCGGTCCCTCCAGGCCGCAAGCCCCGCCCACCTCGGGCGCTGGCCACGCCCACTCGCTGTGCCTAGAGACTACACTGCAAGACGTATTGAGAATTCTATATTAGAACTTTAATTTATGACAAAATATGTAAGCTTTGTGAAATATTATTACATTGTAAATGATTTGTAGATACAAACTGTCAAACATCGAACCACTGACTGCAGAAAAAACACAAAAAGTAGTGAATCTAGGTGCTCACATAACTGATACCTCTACTCTATGTAGCAAAGCAACCGCTGTTGCAAGTTTTTTTGTACAGGAAAAACTTATTGCGCCAAATTTTTCGCCTTTTTCTACTAACAGCGGTTGCTAGACTGCATAAGCATAACGATTTACCTACAAACGTATCGTTTTATCAACTATAATAAGTAGGTAAGGAACACTTCCTTTGGGTAGCCCCTAGTTCCCCTACTCTTCCTTTGGGTATCGTACCTAAGAGTCGATTAAGGGATTCAAGTGTTACTAAATAAATTTATAAATAATGCACGTGATTATAAAAAATCGAAGTTTTTAGGTTTGTTTCTTTTTTGTTTTCTGCTGACGTATTGCATAAACTGTTTTCAAATATCGTAGTGGATATCTACATTTCGGCTTTGTCCAATGGCTAAGGACACCCTATCCTGCATTATATGATTTGCTTTAATAATAATACACATTCACCTGACAGCCTATAAATAATTAAGTCAGCAAGCGTAATTTCCCCTCGGACCACCGCTTAGGCATCTGATCTGATTACTATAGATCTAGATCCATTGTTCCCCGTAAGGTGCCGGAAGACTTATTGCGCATGCTAACTGGATATTGTGAAATTGTATGGATTTGTATGACTAAGGCTGGGATTTCACTTGTGAATGTGAATTGAAATGTGAATTGTGAATTCTTACGTTGTAAATAGTAGTACCTAAATATCTCAGCCTCCGTAGCCTAGTTGGTAGTGAGCCTGCCTACGAAGCTGGAGGTTCCGGGTTCGAATCCCGGCGAGGGCAGTATTTGTGTATTTATCACAAATATTTGTTTCTTGGTCATGGCTGCATATGTATATGAGTATCTATATGTATGTATCTATTATACATATCGTCACCTGGTACCCACACCACAAGCCTTAATTGAGCTTACCATGGGCGATTTGTGTAAGATGTCCCAAGATATTTATTTATTTATTATTTATTACAAACAAATACTCTCTTTCACCTAACAGCTAAATACCCCCAGATAGCTACCTAATTTATTATTTTCCCTACTACGACTATGTCACTATAAAAAGCAATCCAGTTAACTCCCCATATCCCCGTGACCCCGTCCCATCTTCATTTTAATTCGAAACCTTAAGTCAGCTTTAAATTACGCTTTTTGCTCCCTTATAACACCCCTGGCGACAGTACGGACTTAAGGGCTACCAAGTACTTTTTCTGGCAGTGTCAAGAAACATCGTCCTGCCCTTAGCAGCACCCTAGGGGGCCTTTCAGACCCTTAACATTTACGACGTTCCGATTGCTTTTCTATGAAGGCCCAGGATGTGTCCGACCCGACAGATGAGACCGGAAGCTGATTAGCGGGAACATTATATTTCGCGTTTTTTTTTGAAATGGTTTTGACAAGATGTGTGTAAATAAAAACAAAGTGGCGCTACTTAGATACGCAGATGTTTTGTTTTTGCTTGAAAAAGGTGTGAACTCTTGTGGACATCTGACAGTGTTTGGACTCCCAATAAGTAGCGGAGTTAATGCGTATTCATAGAACAGACACTTAAACAGTATTTTTTTCTTTAGAGTAGGTATAATTAAGACACTCGCTTAATTTTCGGCATGTGACCTGTGACACGTGATCTTTGACACAAATGAAACTTTTACACACTTTTAACCATAGATTGGACTGCTCATCGTTAACATAAGTTAAAATGCCCTTACAATTTTCAAATATTTTATTTCTTTTGATTCTTGATGTATAAATTAAGAAAATCCTGTATACAAAAACCTTACATAAGAGTCCATCAAATTTTATACACGATTAGGAGTTATTTCTTATTTGCAATGAGTAATCCGGTCTAACTTATCAGTTATCACATTTCAATCATGTAATATATACAGAAGCTAAAACATAGGTAAGTAATTAAATTAGTATTAACAACTACATACTGGTATTTTTGTTCATGTTGATAAGGTACATATATTATTATTGTATTTTTCATGTTCAAGTAGATTAAGAAACCTTAGAAATATAGTTTCATTGTTTACTTAAGTGTCAATCATATCAACTCCCGAGCTTTGCGGCTAAAAATATCACGCTGCGGCTAACAAATGTACAATGAAGCCAATTTTAGAATGCAGATAGAATAAAGGTTCTGTGAATAAAATTACGAGTAAGTAGCAATAATGGGCAGTAAGGGGTTCGACAGCCTGTCAATGATTTAACTAAAGTATAATGCCGACATTTTGGAACGGATCTGCAGTTTAGCTTTACGGTTCGCCGCGTTTAAATACCAACATGGTTAACTCAGGAATTGTGACAATTATTGTAAAGAGTATAAGGCGCACGAATAGTTAGTGTGTCTGGTGATTATTCTCATGTTTTACAGTCGTCATCCGATATATCGTAGCGTCTGGAGTGCTCAAAAATATCTGAACACGCCTCTATCTTTATGGCAATAAAGGCGTGTTAAGATATTTTTTTTATACTTCGGGCGCTACTATACAATACATGGTGTAATCGTTAAGTGCCGTAATTCCGTAAATATAACAGATATCAGAAAACTTCCAAATGATATCGAAAGGGCGTTACCCAATGAGTAAAATTGCATTAATAACTTTTTCTAAATAGATGGAGTAATATTAAAAATACTAAGTTAAAACGCTCCCATACGTGTAATTTTACTCGTTAGGTTTAGTTAGAAGTTCTCTGGTATCTGCTATATTTACGGAATTATGGCCTGGCAACACTTAACTATTACACCCTGTATATCGTCGGGGATAGTACAATACCGCGTAACTAGAAAATTTTATTAATTTGAGTCTCAATTGTTTGATATTTGAACTCTATCTGCTTTGGAAGTTACGCGTTATTGCACTATCCCTGACGATAACTGATAGCGACGGTACTATAAGAAGGAGGATTTTTTTTAATTTATTTCATTAAGAGAGAATTTCTCATGATAAAATAATTTTGTGTGTTGTCATAGCCATGTACTTACAGGAAGTTAACGGTACCAAAACTTAATTTTCTATACATGAACAAAAAGCTCGATTCAGCGGCTGTTTTATAAGTATTAAAATATTGGACTGCCTGGAAATCCTAAACTTTTGGACATAGTCGTGACACACCTGCCAAACTGTTTAAGAAACAATAAGTACCCATGGTGTATCGGAACTAATTGAAGGGTCCTCGGAAAAAACATGTCCAGTACTGTTGAAAGTAAGGTGGTTTTTCCTTCTGTAATTTGAATTGACTAGACAGTCTAGACATGTTCTTTCCGTGGACCCTTCATTTGGCCACTTTGACTGTTAGGTACAATAAAAAATATTAAAATGTGATGCTGACTGTATATTTAAAAAATAAAAAATTGGTATCTACATACGCTTAAGTCGACTGGCAAGATCTCGGGTTAGTCCACTAACACGAGGTTCGGCGAATAGTAATATCCAAAATGTATGGGCCTAGGGCTACTTGCACGTACGTAGGTTAGCCAAGTAACACGAGGTTAACTTCTAACAATTAACCTGGCCTACCCTGCTTCAATTGGCCTTTAGCCAGTTACCTAACCCGTGCTAGTTGTCTACAACCATAGACCGCATTTTTATCTTATCCTCAATCGCCAGCTCCTAAGGCGAGTGTGAAAGTCGCGATTAAAGCTTGACTATCAAGACTCCATAGCTTTTAAGAACCCAGGTTTATAACGAGTAGGACATCAGCTTGTGTTTCATTAATACAAAAAACATTGTACAGTAAAATGCATGTTATTTTAAACACAAAAACAATCAACAATTAGCCACTAACAAAAATTGCTCCCTAATAGTCAGACTAATGGACAGGCCGCAAAAAGACTAGCACTACGAAATATGTCAGTCAACCGAAGTGTAAAAACGTTCATGCCGCGTGGTAAAAATGAAAATTCCCTGAAAGCATGAATGTTATGTTATTGCTAACGCCCACGAACGCGGGTGAACAGGGGGCTACCACGACCTCTTAAATGCGATTCAGTTTAGGTTCAGCTTGTCAATTTTTGACAGTCTATGGAACTGATACCTACATCGTGTATGTACTAAACTAAATTTAGTAGATCGTGGTAGCCCCCTAAAACTCTCAACAAAACTAGGCATCAGGCCTACTATCGCGAAAATCGAAATTCGGAAATTTCGAGGATTTTTCTCAGTCACTCAAACGAATAGGTACGTCATTAGAGTGAGAGAGACAAATCCTCGAAATTTTTCTAATTTCGTTTTTCGCGGTAGGACCGCAGGCGACAGAGGCCTTACCGCGAACTTCGAAATCCGCAAATTTCGGTGATTTTTCTCTGTCACTCTAATGACGCCTTCATTGGAGTAACAGAGATAAATCCCCGAAATTTACGAACTTCATTTTTCGCGATAGTAATGTACTCAGAATCAACTTAAAATTTACGTAATTTGTAGTGAATCTTCATTACACTCTGAATCTGCTGTGGTTGAGTCGACCTCAGAATTTATGTTGAAATGAATCAAACAAGGATTTATAAAATTCTAATTTAGCTTAGGCATCTTTCCAGCATATTCCTTTAGACGTCTTTATTACTTTGCCCAAAATGTCATAACGTCATAAAACTCAAGATGGTATCATTCAACGACCGGGAATTCCATACTATACAGACACTTTGATAAACAAGTGATTCCAATACATCCGGCAATCAGAAAAAAATAAGGCTCATCTGCAACATTCAATTCCTAATGGGTTTTTAGATTTATTTTAAAGCTCTAATTGGGCTTCTAAAATTGTTATAATTAGAACATAGTGAGCCCACAGTAACACAGGGTAGTCTAAAGGGCCTACCTCGAACCCAAATCGACGTGTGTCTTTATCATACATTTAAATTCGTACGTAAGTGTAACGAGAAGGCAACAGTCTGAACGAGGTTCCCGGCACCGTAAAAAGGGATAAATAGGAATGACGGGGTAAATAGGAATGTAAAGTAAACTAGTCTGTTAGCCCACGACAAATAGTCCTGAGAATAACACATATGAAAAAAACTGCTGTTCTAAACTGGACTGTTTGCTAACAGACCAGTTTACTCTACATTCCTATTTACCCCGTTTTACGGTATCGCAAGTAGCCCCAAGTCTCGCTTCGCTTGGTAAAGCTGTGGCAACGATGAGGATAATGGTGTGGGAACACCGGCGTTTGAGGTGGAATATTTTGTGTATGACGAAACGGCGTAGCAAGTCATAATGCGTTTAGCTGTTGCTTTCTGCTGGGACAATGAATATGTTGCTACAGACAGTATTTCTGTTTAGGTGCTGGCATCGAAATTAGCCTAGGACATAAATATGAACTCTATTGGTGTGATTTTAGCGGCATGCCGATTATCGACTAGGTACAATAAACAAAATATGTGGTCTACCACTTTTCGCCTCTATTGAGATGTATTGTAATAAAGTCGAAAAGTGGCTGACCAAAATTTTGGTTGACTGTACAGGCCTTGAAATGACAGATTAAATATTATTCATTACACGAATATGGAGCCATACCTGCAAATCGAACTTAGGCCCATGGGAGGTCTATGGGGGGTTCTACCATATTCGGGGAAAGACGAATGCATTTATTGAATATGGCTAAATTAACAACAAACTCATAGATTGATGTGATATTTGGGATAGGTGATATTAATTGAAATAAGTAGCCAAAAGAATCGTCTATCGATACTATCATTAGTTTATAATTCTAAAGTCAATATGCATTTATTTTCGTATATTTTTAAAAACAAATCAGCATGACAACCTTCAAAGTCAACTATAGATTTATTTTCTAAAGGACTATTGTCGACCTTGAAGGTTGTCAAGATAACTGCTGTTTAAGAACAGTACACACTCTTCTCTTTCAACTCTTAGTATCATATCCGCGAGCTTTATTATAACTTATTCAATATTTTAAAATTGGCCGCCGTAATGCAGGGAAAAAACGCGGGAACCCGGCCAAATGGATTCGCCTTCCTCTAACTTATTCAGGCTCCGGTACCGGCTTGCTTGTTATGATGTAATAATATTAGTGGTACGTTTATTTCAATGGAAATTATATCAACTAATAAAACAAATGTAATAAAACTTATAAAAATAGCAGCCAGTCTCTTAAAACTTTGCTTTCTTCATCAAAGAATATTACAGATTGTTAGTTTTTCACCCGTTTACGTTTTAGGCACAACCTACCTATCATCTTGATTAAACAGCTATATTCAATAGTATATGAACATTAACATTTCAGATTAGAAGAATACCTACCTAAGAACTGTATAAGCATTGCCAGTAAACTTTAACAATCACACTAACCATAAAAAAGCCCCTTGAACTATAGGAAAAAGCACTTGTGCGCAAATTCGCCATATGACTCGCGTGTCAGGCCACTCATTTATCACGCGAGATGTGACATCTGAATTTATTGTGTAAAAAACAAACAATGCCCCGGGCCGGACTAGTACCCCTGGATAACAATCTTGCTCATCCTGTACTTACAGTTTGTGCAGAGTATAAATATCTAGAGGCACTTTAGGGTAAGCACATGATTAGTGAGAGTATGTCGCCGCGCGATTATTATTATAAGTTAAAAAAAGAAAAAGCGTATACGCTACAAGATACTGTCGCTTTAATCTTGTGCTAACCCTACATTAGCCCTACCATGAGTTGGCATATAACGGCGTGATAAGCTGCCGTTTCTTTCAACTTCATGGTATGGCTGCTGGTCTCAAAAATCCACCGATATAAATAGCTGGGGATAGACAAACCTATTGACATCACAGGCGATCTCTTCGGCAAAATGAATCGTTAATATCTAAAGGGTCCACGGAAAAAACATGACCAGTGCTCAAAAAAATCATGGCAAATTCACACCTTATTCTGTTAAAAGTAAGGTGGTTCCTTCTGTAATTTGAATTGACTTGACATGTTCTTTCCATGGACCCTTCATCTGTTGTTAATATACTTATTTCACAGAATGTTTCCATTTGAAACTGAACAAAGCGACGTTTTTAGGCTGCCTGGTAAAAGAAAGTAAAAAATAATTATACTCGTATGATATAAAATATAAACCAATTATGGTTAAATTTTGCGTCATAACTCTGATCTTTTGTACCAAAAACATATATTTCGTCGTCAATTTTTATTCATTAGTACTAATATTTTTTTATGTCATATCGAAGCTGTATTATTATAACGATACTTTAAAATCATTTAAATAGATATAATTTATTCTTTTAGAGTTAACCTAAGTATCTACCTAATGAAAATTTGAATTATTAAAAAAAGTGAATAGTGCTCGTCTCCACTCTCCCTTACTCTGTACAAACTTGTTCGAACGGGGACGGTGCAGGGGTGCGATACAATAGGAGATAGCAATTTGATATTCAGGCCACATTTTTAATAAGCACCGACACTCGACCCGTAATGGCCCAGTTGGGCCCACTGTTAAATAGCTTTTTGTTATGCCATTAACAGCCATTTTTTGACGGTCAAGCGACTAATGTTATAGATACTACGGTATTATTTTGATTCTACACGGTGTTTCATGAGTCATAAATAACCTCGCACACACCGTGTATATAAGTCATACCGAACAACTTTTAGTATGGTAATGGGAGCAACGCCAAAATCGCGAAAAAAAAACACTTTCACATACAAAATGTCGAGATCACGTAACCAATAGGTATGTATGAAAAAGTCTTAGGTTGGTGACTCAGAAAACAGTGTATAATTGTGAATCGTCAAAATCTAGAACATGTTTCGTATGTTACGTTTTATCCGGTTATAAATTTAGTACTGTCTTTGTAATCTTTTGTAATGGCTAATAGTGTGTACTTATGTTATTAAATACCCGCTACCTCATACTATTTTATAGACATATTTATCAGTTAACGCCACAAAGAAATAAAGAACTCAATCAACATTGCAATGGCATGAATATCACGAACAGTCACTTGTATCGTAACGAGCTATTGTTACGCATCTGTTACACTCGAGTGCTTTTTTATGTTTTTTCGCTACGTTTTATAGATATTCTCATAATATTACTGGGGCTTATGACGTTGGGGCCACCCTTACTGTAATATTTACTCCCATAAAGTGTTCATGGCAGGTACTTGGCAATCTGCATCGGGTAATTTTGCAGTATTGTGATGTACTTACCTACACTCGATCAATTTGAGCCTTAGGGCGTTCTAGGACCATGTCAAAGGGTCATTTGCAGAAAAAGTGTACCTTTTAATGTCACGAAAATAAGTATGTAAATTGAGATTTCTCAGTTTAGTTACTCCCATACTGAAGGTATGAAAAATTCTGTAACAAACTTGAGATTTTTTTTATCAGTTTCGTTACATTTTGTTTCATACATTTAGTTTGGGAGTAACTAAACTGAGTAAATCTCAATTTACATACTTATTTTCGTGACTTTAGGGACAATTTTTTTCGTTTTATAACTGAAAAGTACGCACGATGCCGAGTAAAATGATGTATTACAGTCCATGATCGCAAAAAAAATTAAAAGGTACACTTTTTCTGCAAATGACCCCAAACTGACAAGTGACTAGATTTTTTTTTACAGTCTGATGAATTGATGATGAACGCCACTGTGACAAAGTTCTCGAGTGGCCTAGGTTTCCTAAAAGTAACTGCATTTCCGTTGCACGTGAGGTTTTAAGATTCAGATTCTTTCCTTAAGTGTTATTTTGAAAAAAAGTTCAATGTCCAAAAGCAGTTGCTGTAAGCAACTTTAAATATTTGTAGAAGCAGGTAGGTACAAAAATAATGTTTTTGGCAAAAAACTTATTTGGGCATTTTCGCGAGAAGAGATCCAAAAAAAATTTTTTTAAGGTAGGTAAATTTAATGTTTTTCCTACTCAGAATAACGAGTTCTTTCAATCTAGGAGAAATAAAGTACAAGAAAAAAATGGTCCCACATTTTTCATACATTTTACATGCTCTCCACTTTGTAACCGCTGTACAAAGTGTTTGAAAAACGGTTACGTAATAGAAACAAAAAGTTGGGACACTTTTTTTCTTCTAGTAGGATCGAAAGAGCTCGTGATTCTGAGCAGGAAAAACATAAAATTTACCTGTTTCAGAAAAATAAGTTTTTGGATCTCTTCTCGCGAAAATGCCCATTTGTCTTTCACGTGAAATACTCTATTCTGCGACGCGATGCGATGCGATAATAAGTTTAATATTTCATAGAGAAAAATATCCCAACGTAAATTCCTTCTTCAGAATCTTGTCTTAGCCTAACCAAATCCCAACTGAACTAAGACAATACAACTTAGCTGGCAGAACTTAGCGCAACTTAATGGAACATCGTATCACTTAATTAGTATTGCGGCAGTAACTTGTTTAACTTAGTAGACCTAATTAGAGTGCCTTGTACTTGTCTAGGCGGCTAAGTTCCGAAGGATCTGGGGTCATTGATGCGAGAGAATGATAATAGTTACATATTATCTACTAACTTAAGTTTTTTTTTATTGATATTATTTTAAAACGTCATACAGTATCAATAACACGTCTCAAATCCACAGTGCAGGCTTCGTCAAGTGGGAACAAAAAAATAATATTACTTAAGTTGATAGTCATCATCATCATCAGCCAATTGACGTCCACTGCTGGACATAGGCCTCCCCCAGACTCCCCAGAGAGTTCCACAAAGATCGGTCGTGAGCTGTTCGCATACATTGGACACCCGCAACCTTTACCAGGTCGTCGCTCCATCTTGTGGGGGGCCTTCCCACGCTGCGCCGTCCAGTGCGTGGTCGCCACTCGAGAACACGCCGACCCCACCGGTCATCAGTCCTCCGGGCAATATGGCCAGCCCACTGCCACTTCAACCTGGCGATTCTTCGGGCTACGTCAGTCACTTTCGTTCTTCTGCGGATCTCGTCATTTCTGATGCGATCTCGCAGAGAAACCCCGAGCATTGCCCTCTCCAAGAAAGTTGTCTCCAAGTAAGTTGATAGTATGTATCTTTATTTACAAATCAGTACAATAAATATACCAAGATTTACAAAAATCGAACTAATCTAACTTATATCTAAAATTGACCCTTGTAGCATTGCACCGAGGATGCTGGGCATATCCTAATTGTATCCCAATGCTGATACTCTATGCGGGGAAGTCGCCAGGTCTTCGGTCTATAGTTACGTCAACCAGACGTTTCGCGATTTCGACAAACAATTTTCGTGAGCTTGGGCCCCATGTGATTAGTTTCTACGCTAAACGGTACAAAATCGTACTCTTTGCCGTAGCCCTTATATTTATTACGTTTACTTACTTATGTTGCATATACGTAAGTTATGTAATGTATTATAAATATTAGATGTCATATACCAAAGAAAAACGACCAAGATCACCTATGTAAATATTTAGTTAATAAATAATTTGATTTGTATTTCGCAATATGTTATGTAATGTATGTTTTATGATCAGCTGCATAGAAGAAATAGTGACAACGCACTTACTATTTTCTTTTAATGAAGTTTTTTTTGTTCAAATTACTAAAAGTATACCTACATTGTACATATGTGCTACTTAGGTATAACAATGTTTAGTACATTCTTTTGAAATGTTTTTTACAAATAAGTAGATACTTGCCTAATCAATGCCTTAAGGTTAAGTAGAGTTACATTTAAAAGTTTTAATAAACTCTTGCATGGTATGGTACCTATCTATGGCAAAGTAAAGATAAATACTTCGGAAAAAAACAATTCCAATTGAACATAATATATCCATATAGACACAATAAATATAAATACTTATGCAAAAAGTTTTTATATAATATATGCAAAAAGGGCAAAAGCAGCCGAAAATTGATCACTATCCAGCAGTGATAGTCTGATGATGATGAAAATGGTTTTTACAAAAAAAAAATCATTCAGTAAAATATAAAAGTGGGTTGATTAAATATTCATTAAGAATGAATCAGCTCTGAAATGCTCAGCTCAAGTTATTCGCAGGTAATATCCGGTCTTAAACTAGTATATAATTAAAACGTATTCTCGAAGCAATTCTCGTCTCGTTAAGATTTTGTTATGATCTCGAGACTACATGAGGTGAAAAATAACGGGCAAAATTAGAACATCACTTACAGATATGTACATTTTTTTATCCTTCTTTATTTTAAAAACTGTACAATAAGTATAGTTTTATTACAATTATTACACATGTTTCGGTAAGTATAAATATGTAAGTGTAATTGATTCATTATACTTTTTAGTTGTTATGTGTCTTACGATAGTTTAAGGATTTAATGATAAACAAAATTGTGCTCGTGAATATTTTACACGTGTTTTTTTATTATGTCTATGATTACCTAACAAATTAATTGCGGTTCATTGTTTTACTACATATTTTGATGAAAGTTTCTGTAGACACGTGTTAATGTGTAAACCTACTTATACCTATACATTATGTCATTCTTATAATGGTGCTTAAAATATTTACTAAACATAAAGTTTCTGTAGACACGTGTTAATGTGTAAACCTACTTATACCTATACATTATGTCATTCTTATAATGGTGCTTAAAATATTTACTAAATTGCGTTGTCGCCTAAGTTGCGTAAGAGCGGCCACCTGAACCCCAGACATTGGTGAGCACGGTCTTTTTCCTTTGGTACCTATATTACATCTTGTCGTATTATTTTTTTACTTAGATTGGCCGATACTACGATAATACGACAAGATGTAATATAGGTACCAAAGGAAAAAGACCATGCTCACCAATGTCTGGGGTTCGAATTGAACTCTGAAAAAACAAAACTAGCTGCATACAAGTAAGTAATTCTATCTATCTCAGCATGATCGATTTGTGTAAAATGTCCCAAGATATTTATTTTATTTATGATCACAAATCTGGAAATTCGAGTATGTTCCCGATTTGGGATTGGACATTTTTAACCGACTTCAAAAAAAGGAGGAGGTTCTCAATTCGACTGTTTTTTTTTTTTTTTTTTTGTTGTATGTATGTTACCTGATATCTCCGAGAATAGTGAACCGATTCTAAAATTTCTTTTTGTGATCGAACGTGTATTACCCCGAGATGGTTCCATTGGCACCAAGTTGGGGTCTCATGATGGGATCCTGGAGAAATCGAGGGATCTCTTCAAATGTTATAGGTACATGTATGGCGCTTTTGGTAATTTTCATTCATTTACAAGAATTTGCATTCAGAAAGTAGGATTTGAGGAAACCAATGATGGAAACAAATCGGGAATCTTGGAGAAACCGGTTGAAGTCGGTTTTTTAAATTTTTAATTTGGTGATTATTTTCTTACATTCTTCTTCTTCCTGTGCCACATCCTCAGCGGATGTCGGCGACCATCTTCCGGAACTAGGTTCTATCTTATGCCAGTCTATACAGACCGGCGGTGTCATTGATGTTGGACCAGCTTTTAATATTATCTATCCAGGTTAGCTTTCTCCTTCCTCTGCTCCTTTTACCGTCGATTTTCCCTTCCAAGATGTTTCGGATTATGTTATACTTCTTCGTGTCTATGTCCAAAATATGAGGTTTTCCTTGTTTTTACGGTGGTCAAAAGTTCAAGTTTTTTGTTCATTCTATTCAGAACTTCAGTGTTTGTAACTTTGTCTCTCCAGGAAATTCCTAACATTCTTCGGTATAACCACATCTCGAATGCATTGATCTTAGCCTCCATGGTTTTATTAATGGTCCATCCTTCGACACCATACATTCTTACATTAGGATATTTAAATTTCGTATATTTTCATCAAAGTTCTATACTATATTATAATAATGTTGTTACCCCTAAAACCACCTAGTGTGTTGTGTTCGTGTATCCATCTCCGAAACTAACGGAAGTTATAAGTTATGGAGCGACTTCCGGCCTGCTCCTTTGTACCTGATGTTTAATGCACGGACCTTAGACATACTTACTTATTGAGATCGAGGAAGTTACTTAGACGAATTATCCGTAACTAGATACAAGTTTATGTGGATCAAGTGCTTACCTCGACTTCATTCGATTCCTCCTCATATTCAAACGCACTTCTAAACATACCCCCTGTGTCGGTATAATACACTCGCGGCCAATGACTCCTATTCATTGACCAATGAAAATCATTGAAAATTCCATGTTGGATTTTATTCTGGAAAAAAGTAATTAAATTTTTTTTTTCAATATTTATAATACAAATGGAACCGTTTTTAACATCATGTTGTATTGGAATTTTTCTGAATTTTTAACTCAATCCAAGAACATGGAACTTTATCGTCAGATAACTGCGTAAAAATAGCGAGTCATGTCATGATACTCATGATTGAGAAACTCGTATTACCATACATTTTACGTTCTATGTTTTTGTCTCTACAAACCAATTTAGCGACAATTTGAAATATTTTTTGAATTCAATAATAAATTCTCCGTGCGGTGACGGAGTAAGAATACAAAAATACCGCCCCTCTCTTCCCGTGGGTGTCGTAGGAGTCGACTAAGGGAAATACTGAGTAACCAGCTTCTCAGCCGGTGGTAGGGTATTTTTACTAGTACCCGCCTGGTTGGCTACCACCGTACATTCGGTGTAAACGCCCGTGAAATGACTTACCTTCGTGTTTGCCGTGTTTCGGGGTCAGCCGGTGTATTTACCAGCATCTAGCGGGCCAGCAAGGCGGTGGCAACTAACAGGTTACTGATTGTCTGCTGTTCGTTGCCGCCGCGATTTGGGTTCTACTTTTCACTTACGATCAGGTGGAGTGGAGCCACTTTGTTGTGTCAACGTTATTTTTATTGGGTCGGCAACGCGCATGTGACACCCTGAGGTTGCAGGCGCCCATAGGCTACGGTGACTGCTTTCCATCAGGCGGGCCGTATGCTTGTTTGCCACCGACGTGGTATAAAAAAAAAAAAAAAAAAAAAAAAAAATTCAGGGAAATGCTAATACAACTTGATTTAAAAGAAGATTCTACCTATACTAAAAAATAATAATAATAATATTTCACTTTAGCATGTTTGCATTATCTTCTATGAAAAAATACCCCTGTATGATTCATTGACCGAGAGTGTATTTAGCGTTGGAACATTTTTAGTCAATTCAAATTTCCGAAGAAAAGGCAACCTTAATTTTAACGGAACAAGGTACAAATTTGTCCTGATTTTTATAAGATCTAGACATGTTTTTTCCGTGGACCCTTCATTTTCAATAGTTTCAAGCCAGCTCTACACCCTTTCGGCGTCGTACGTATGTAACCGGAGTAATGTAACCACACAAAAAGTGAGTGATCAAACTCATCAATTATATTTTTATCGTGATTTTAACAAATTAGTACAAAGACACACATAGGTATGTAAGTAAGTATCTTATAACAAAACATACACACACACACACACACACGCTCTACCTACCACCCATCTATAAAAATATTGCTATTTATTGGTAAACAGTACATACTTAATGGGAACTTCTCTAATTTTTCCATTAATAACACTTTGATTGCCAACGAGTGCTACGCGCTACGCTCGTAGCCGATCCCGTGATTCTTCCGCTTTGTAGCAAAAATGGACCTCCTACAGAGAACTCCCCTCGGGAGTCCCAGGCGTTCAATATGATACCGGCTTCATGTTACAAAAGTAGGCGTTAATTCAGCGGTTTCAACAGGTTTTCATGAAGAGTGAATGTATCATTATATTCATTATAATAAATATCGCTATCATGTTGTATGTCTAAATTTGAATTTATTTATTTTAAACCGACTTAAAAAAATGGAGGACGTTCTCAATTCGACAGAATGTTTTTTATTGCGTCAAAAAGTTTATTTATCGTCTAAAGCTTTGCTTTGCTAAACTTCACAAAACACCAAGCTAACCCCATCTAGCGGTTACAGTCAGTCATACTGTGCGACAATGGCGTAGCTGAATTTGTTGTCAAACGTCATAGCGCTCTACAAAAGGTGGACGGTTAAAGAAAACCCCAATAGATGGCGCCGAAAAGCTGAAACATTTGTAGAGATTACCGTGTGGTAGCACTGGTAACATTCACGACGATTATTACTCAGGTAGAATTGAATACATGTTAGTTTTGTGTAAAAGCAATAGATGGCAGTTAAGACAAATTTAGACCGAAACATTTGTAGGTAGAAAGAAAATTAGGGATTCTCTGTACGCTAAGGTGCTCATAAGAATGAATCCCTCTTGATTTATCGTAGTTTACATGCCATGTTTTAGCTATTACCAAACTAGTGACGTAGGTATCAATGGTGGATAGCCTTGATATCCAGACGTTCCTAGACCAGACTAAACAGTTTGTAAGATTCGGTCAATGATTAACGGTCTAGTTATGTCGGTAAACGTCCTCAAACCGTCGCGCCGGGTCTAAAATAGCTCATAAGCGGGTCGCGCGCACGTGCCATCGCAGGCGCCGACTTGTGTATGTTTCTACTAGAGATAACTGAAATTTACACAACTCAATCCCAAACTTCGCTAAGACAATAAAAGACTTGATTTTTAAGTTCTGTCAGTTGTGCAATGTGTGTGTCAGTGATTATGAATTTAAGTGTGTGATTTGGAAGTTCAAAATGTGGAATGTGTGGTTGCTGTTGTTGCTGTTGAAATTAGGAGCCGCCACAGTGACAATTAACATCGGTTAGTTTTCTATTGTTACTTTATTTTTTTTTATTAGCTAGATAATATCTGTTTTGCTTGTTGTTATCGGTCACGTAAATAGGTACTTGGTCCTAGACTTAGTAAACTTTCTGTACAAAGTTTGACTAGGTATATTTTCATCACTTGCGTTACGTAGTTTGCACATAAATGGTAGTTTTATCTTGTAGTATTTGTCCAGTTTTCATGTAAAATATTTACAATGATCGTATGTAGATTTAATTAATCTAATAATTACTCTTCTTTATTAAGAAACCACACTTCCAACTACACTCTTCAAAGTCTTTAAATATGGTCAGTCTTTTCTAAAGACCGATGATCACAGGGTCGGGGTACTTATACCTACTTACTAATGAATGTTAAAGCGGATAATACCATTACAGGCGTTTCCATCTTGCCCCTTTGTTTGTGAGTTTATTTAGTAAAACATTTTGTTGATTTTAGTTTTCAGTAAAAACATAAGGACGGAATTAGCTCGTATCTTTATATCAAATATCTATATGTCTAGTCGGTCCTTAAGAACTTAAGAACTGTCATAAAGATTTTGTCTTGTAAAACATTGTAAAAAGGACGAATACCAAAAACGTAAACATGTCTTGAAAGCTAATTTTATGGTGATTAAATTGCGTTATAATTGTATTGAAATGAATATTCACATTTTGGGTCATTCCTTTTAACCTTGATATTCTCGACCGTAGTCAGCACGCGGGCAATTTGTGAAAACATGCTTCACAAAACTGACAGAAATATTATTGTAGAAGTATCTGAATCTAACATTTTGGTGTTTATGTAACCTCTATAATAGGACATCTTTTAAAGCTTGAATGTAGATTTCTAAGAAGCTCGTACTTCAGATGGTCATATCTAGAAAATTTCGTATTTTACTATTTCGCATAAAAACGCGTAAATTTGAGTATCACGAAATAAAGGAATTTGGTAAATCACGTAAAATAGCTATTTAAGTTTAAAAACCAGTTGACTCTTGTACATCAAAATAAAGGTAATAGACCATGATGGTATCATGATTTTCTACGAAAACGCCATAGAACACAAAATCAAAATAAATACGGGCTAAAATTGCTAGAATCGGTCGCGTGTTTTTAACGTGTTTTTTTCATACCTTTTTCACATAGAGGCTTTGTGCGAAAACAAAACAATAATTTTCCATAAAAAATATTGAAAGTCAATCACTATTAAACAACCATTAAAACCACAAATAAAGTAATATATTTAAAAATAGTACCTGTTAGCTTTCTCGATGCCAAAACTTTTATGACAGAACTTTCGGACCGACGTGGTAAACATTCTCATGATTAGCGACAAAGTGAGCCGTTTTATTAAAAGGGCTGACATTTTTATACGTACACCTCTAAGTAATAAATAATCCAAAAAGCTGCCTTATAGTCCTACATGGCGGTTTGAGTAGCGAAATAATATATAAGAACCTAGTTAATACGAGTATGTATGCTAAAGACACAGACCTTCCTTTAATTTTACCAAAGATACTCATGCGGGATCTCTACATTCCGGATCAGTTTTGCTGGGTACTGAGAAAAAAAAATCTAATTAATACATCTTTAACGGCCTCATTCGCTTACTGCTCTTATTCGTAGATGTGTTTCAGATTCTGCACGTGTTATTGTTGTTCCAAGTGTTCCGACACTTGCAGTATAACACGTCACAGGAAATGCTTCGGATATATAAAAATATAAGCCATCTGAGAATTTCCTTTGCCGCTAAACAATGAGCAAACGTCGTAAAACGCTTGCCAAATAAACACACATTGAAAACGATTTGAGGCAAAATCAAAAGTCGACTTATACAGTGTGTAAGTCTAATACGGGCGATCAATTAAACCAGGCATGGGATTCATTAGTGTAATCATGGATTAAAAGGTTTTTTTAAAGTTACTCTCAATTATGACCACACAGAATTTTTTAAAGATTATCGGAGCAGCAATGTAGGTACGAACATTTGTTATTGTTGATATGGCAGTTATGTCATCTGCTTTTGAAATTAGCTGTCATCGAGTCTTTAACTCGCGTATGTTGCTCTACATTGCGCGCCGAATTATTTTGTATGGAAAATTTTGTTGCTCTAATTTTAATTAAAAGTTATTTGAATGTACTTATTATGTCGTAAACTAACACCCGTTAAGAGCTTCGCCCGTATTAGACTTACACCCTGTATAATGCAACAATGTAAACAAATGACTACCTGACAGTTTCCGGCATAAT
Source organism: Thaumatotibia leucotreta (assembly GCA_025490895.1). NCBI lineage: Eukaryota > Metazoa > Arthropoda > Insecta > Lepidoptera > Tortricidae > Thaumatotibia > Thaumatotibia leucotreta. Next base: position 32,755 of record JALPQI010016411.1, read on the forward strand.
ATTGTAAAATGTGCACGGGTTGTTAAATTTAAGTCATACAAGTCGTACATTTTTCTCCAAAAGCACGTTTAAGTACAATAGCCGTACTATGAGCTGCCACTACGTTATCATCGCTGACTTACTTCCTATTAGTTCCTATCCGGCTCGCTCGTACCAATACGTGAGTAGCGTGTGGAACCTTGTATGTAATGGATAATAATATGTATGTGTAAATTAAAAATAAAGTCTGAATACACATATTTCCAGGAGTGGTAGCCCCAACGCCTCAGGATGGACTGCTCTTAGCAGCGGCGGCAGAGGCTGCCCTCTCTAAATTGGAAGAAACCCTTCCCCAAGAAACGGAGGAAGAAAACCCTGAAGAATTTGAGTGGGAAGTCACAGTTGCCTCTGTTGAGCCCCTTGAACCAGTATCCATGCCTGATCAAGTTTGTGCTCAGGTACTAACAGATACTTTAAGTTTTCCAGCTTTTTATATAGGTATAATAATAGCACTAACGGTTTTTTAAATAATTATAAAATTACAGTTTTACATAACTTGCCACCATTTGGCTCCAACTAGGTATTAGGTAAATAATCTATGTTGTTTTTTTTTGGTTCAATCGCTTTAGTTAATATTTTTGTTTGATAAAAACGTATAGCAAACTCCTGATAAACACCAACTCTGTACAATAGGGTGCTTACAATCTTTAAGAAAACGATGTACTAAAAGAGTATGAAAATTTTTGACCCTCTCTGACCCTCTATTGCGTCGCATTGTATCAAAAAATAACAATTATTCTTCTACCACATTTATTTTGAGTACAATACTTAAGTAGGCTGTAGCTGTAGGCTGACAGTTCAAAAATGACAGTCAAATATCAGTCTTACTTGTTGAAAATAGAATTACAATTTCAAATGCCGCATGTGGTAAATGTATCGCCTATGCCTGCTTAAGGGTTAACATCAATGATATTATTGTACCAATGATGCAGGTGGCCCAAGGTGTGACAGCAATCGTGGCGTACGGACAGCCAAACGAGATAGAACTGACAGCAGAAGCTGCGGCACGAAGTGGTGTTCCACTACTACTGGTGGCGCCTGCTGCACTCACAATACCACCAGAAACCCTGCAGCAGTGGGAAGCCGTCCATATGTATCCGCAGAGCAATATCTTTACGAAGGTAATTTTAATACTACAATAAAATGTATCAGTGTAAACGGAAAGGTCCATTTTAGGCACTGAAAGACAGAAAGAAAGAAAGAAAAAATATTTATTTGTGACACATAGGTATGACTTTACAAGATACACATTTAAAAGGACAAGAAACAAATTATGCCACAAAACGGTCCCCAATTCAGCACAAAGCTGGGGCCTGTAATTACAGCCCAGCGCTGGTCTTCCATTGGGGCCGTTTGTGAGGTCACGCACTTCTGACACTTATTCTAAATTAAAATACAGAAATGGAAATAGAATATTATATCAACTGCTACAAGATACCTTTCCGTTTGCACTGACACAAATAATGTGCTCGGGAGCACAGAGAGAATTTCTAGCCGAGACACAAAACAACTTTGCAGACGAGCGAACAAAATATTTCACTTCACTAACACAATAAAAATATTAAGTCTAAATTTTACTTTTCCAAATACCATCTCATCAACTAGCGTCAAATAACAACTCAATATTTAGCGTCAAAACACCTTTCACGCAAATGGATAAAGTAGACTTTTGCACGCATATTTCGAAAGGGAGCTAGTACTAAAGTTCATAACACCAACCCGGTTCCGAATAACGCTATCACTTTCTCACAATTCATACGTATGAATTACAGGTATGCTCTAAACTTTGTCAAGAGAAAGGTTGGGTTACTGCAGTTCTTTTCCACGAGGGCCCAGTTGGGGCCCAACTAGTGGAGGCTATCGCCGAAGAAGGCGCCGAAACAGAAGTGCTGGCGCGAAGACTACCCCCAGAAGATGATGAAGAAGCCCTTAGAAACCTGCTGGTTATACTCAAGAAAGCAGAGCACACGCAGTTCATAGTGTGGTGTGACGAAAAGTGCTGTGACAGAGTTCTCGCTCAAGCTCAAAAAGTTGGATTGTTGTCCGAAAGACATGCTTACATCCTGCTTGCACTGGATTTGCATACATTGGATTTGGAGCCGTACAGTCATGGTGGAGCTAATATTACTGGTTAGTACACCTAACCGCATAGGAAGAACATAAAAACATTGTCTATCTACCTACTGTACTCTTTCACTGTCTGCAGAGACGTGAAACTTGAAAAGTTTTAATCACATCTTCAAGTATTTCGACCCAAAATATAGCAAAATTTTGACTGGGTCGATCAGCAGATTTTTTCTTATTGGAAGTTATTTTTTTTAGTTACTTAACTAAAAGAATATCTAACTGTTAATGATGATGATTGTTCCACAACAAAAACGTAAAGACCTACATACTTAGAGTTATTAGTTTTAATAAAACACTTAATACAGGTAGTGATAATTGTATATGTTACTACACTCCTATTGTTAATATTTCAGGATTGCAGCTATTCGATCCATTGGGAGAAGATGAAATTATGAATGGGTGGCAAGAAAAGTATATCGCGCGATTACAAGGAGCAGAGATTATTGAAGACGACGTCGAAAAGGTACAGATGTATGGAGACTTTGCCATCTTATTTAAGACTTCATAATTATATGAACAGTCTGTTTATGTGATATATTTAATACTTTCTGACTATTATTTAGAGACTACATTTCTAGTTATGGTACTATCTGTACCATAACTAGAAATGTTTTATTTTGTTCAATCTTTTTAATCCATGTTAGCTGTAAGATGTATTTGAAAAATAAGTCCCTCTGAATTTCTTGCCGTATTCTTCTCATGTCAGTAGCTTAGAAACGGAAGCATTTTTTTTCATTTGCTATTTAGGTTAACGATTCAAGTGTTTGTTGCTGGGCCCACTTGAATTAAGAATCCTTTGACTTTGAATTTGATTTATGCATTCCAGATAAGAAACGCGGCACCTACCGCCCTCATTCTCACGTACGACGCGGTTTACCAAGCGGCTCTGAGGTTGAGAAACTTCGACGTCCCCTCCGACACCAATGCTGTCTGCGACCCTTACAACTACCACATCTATGCGGACACCCTCGTCAACCATCTTCGTTCGGTATGTTACCATCGTTTAACTTTGGATTCTTGGCTGCCACGCTGACCGCTACTGTCATGGTTGTTTATTGATGATAACACTGTCAGTATGCATCTTAGTTCATTTAACGGGATCAGGGTCACTTGACAATAAATTTTATAAAGTTTTAACATTTTGTATTTTTTATTTATAGCAAATAATTGTTATGTTTTGAGGAACTGGCTTTGATTTTTTTTATTTAGTTATTCTAGAATGTGCAAGCTTAAGTCTTTCTTCAGAGACATACGAAGATTGCGATGTAGTGTTTTTCACGATTCACGACCACGACGGAACACTTCATTCACCTATCCTCGCTTAGCTTAGCTCTGGTGAAAACCGCTCAGAATCTATAAATAATCCGTGTGGCGGCGGTAAGGATACATTTGTCACCACCCCAACTTTTCCCGTTGGTGTCGTAAAAGTCGACTGAGGGATTGAAGTGTCATTGACCATTTATTTATCGAATATTAATGGCGGGCATAAGCGTCATCAATGATGACGTCACCATACATGATGACTCATCATAGTCATAGTGGATATACTGCGATCGCCAACCCGCTTGCCCAGCGTGGCGATTATGGGCATTTACCTCCTATTATTGATCCTAATGTGTCCATACGCATAGATAATAGGAGAGGCCT
>JALPQI010016412.1:0-23254 GCA_025490895.1 Thaumatotibia leucotreta
AATACAGCAGCCCTGGTTTACAAAAGTTGAAACGACACAATCAAATTGGTGTTCAGATTCATCGATCGCACTTTCTTACCCACCCACTGATTCACTCTAGACCTTACCGAGGCTTTCAAAATTCGTATATTTTGGGCATCTATCTTCGTCACAGACAGAACTATATCAAGTCTGTGATCTTCGTCACTCTAATGGAGTGGAGTGGCAGAGACAAATCCTCGAAGTTTGCGGATTTTGAAGTTCGTGGTAGGACCGCTGGACCCGGTCGTCACTCTTTACATTTTGTAGTTAGTTTTATTTTTTCTTAGTTTAATATTTGTAAGTAGTTAGTTTTATTTTTAACTAGCCTTAACTGTTATTCTGTTTTTGCATATTTTATGATTAATGATTTTTTATCAAAATATGACAACCCAGAACAGAAACGTCTGGCGCAACCGATCAAGGAGACCCGACCCCAAGTAGATGGGACAAGGGAAGGACAAAGAAGAAGAAGAAGAAGCATATTTTATGATTAAATATTTTTTTTCTTTACATTTTCCGACGTTTTTTTTTATACACCTGCTACATAGTTACATACAGTGCGATGCGATGGCTTTTACCCTTTTTGGCTTGGGCTCTTATCAAGATAGATATGAAACCAGAACAGGTAACTGATGTTAATCGTACTGTACGATAGTGGCAAACAAGCTTACTGCCTGCCTGATATTAATATTAAGGAACTTAGCCTAGCAATTAAGTTGCAGAAAATTTTCAAAATTGCGGGAATACTTATACTCCGAAATTTCCGAGAATTTTCATGAGAATTGAAAAGTAAGTTCTCATTGAGAATTGAAAAGTAAGTTCTTATTGAGAATGTTTCCATGAGAACTTATAAAAATGTGTTATAAACAATTATTTTATATCGTAAATAAGTAAACAAGTAACAAACAAATAACTCATAAGGCATGTATCTAGTAGGTATAGGTACGGTCTTGGCTTGATTAGATTATTTGTTAAATTGAGATTCCCGAGAACATTTTCTAGGCAAGTTTCGCAACTTATGAAGCTTCTCCTCGGTACAATGCTAACTTAGCCTATAAATAAACGTCCACAGGACGTGTGACATCATGCGAGTTATTCATCCCAAAAACGTAATTGAAATTTATTTTATTTTTAATGAAACTTAATCACATTTATTAGTTATTTAATGCCGTAGGTACTCGAAACATCGGAGGTATCGAGTTATGGAAGATGTTTTCGTTAATAGTAACGTGTAAAAATCATATCGTGTTTTTTTAGGTTTAGCAATTTTATAATAAACGTGGCATTAAAAAATAAACTTGAGCGATTTTGGCGATAACGTTTTTTTCATCACACTTGCTGTCTAAGCGCGCCATTGCTACATACATACCATCCCTATCGAATTTTAGTCTGCATACTACTTTCAGTTGCATATGCCCGCTGTAAAATATATTTATTTTCAAAACTACAATTTATGTAAGTACATAGATTAAATCTAACTAATCTACTTAACCTAACCTATATCTAAGATTGGCCCTTGTGGTATTGTACCGAGGATGCTGGCGGCATTTCCTCGCTGTATCGCAATACTGATGCGTTGTGCGAGGAAGTCGCCAGCCCGCTGTTAATAACATAAGCCTAATTGAGTACATAACAATTTAATGCTTTATCTGTCATCGAATATTGTGTACAAATTATACAACGTCGGTTGAGAATGCAATTGTGCTATACGCCACTTGCCTTGGTTTAGAGGAGAGCGAAATGAAACAAAAAAAAATATTTCGTGGAATGTCTTATAATTTTGCAATATTTAACTTAACTGACACTTTAGTATATTCATTTACTATTTTTTAGGGTTCCGTAGCCAAAATGGCAAAAACGGAACCCTTATAGATTCGTCATGTCCGTCTGTCCGTCTGTCCGTCTGTCCGTCTGTCACAGCCAATTTACTCGGAAACTATAAATGCTACAGTAACGAAATTTGGTAAGGATATGTGTTGTATAAACCGCTACAGAAATGTGATACTAAATTGTAAAAAAAACCATTGGGGTGGGGGCCCTCCATACATGTAACTGAGGGATAGAATTTTTTTTTTAGTTGTACATAAGCGTGTGGGGTATTAATAGAAAGGTCTTTGAAAATGATATGAAGGTTTATACATCACATTTTTATTTAAGCAAATCGTTTTCGAGATATCAGGTCTCAAAGTGTGAAAAATGTGTCCCCCCCTCTATTTTTTGAACTACGCGATATAAAATTCTGAAAAAAATATATATTATGCACATTAATAAACTCTATCAACGATTTTTGGTTTGATAAAATTATCTCCTATAGTTTTTGAGGTAGGTTGATTTAACTTTATTTTTTTAATAATAAATTGATAATGGTACGGAACCCTTTGCGCGCGAGTCCGACTCGCACTTGGCCGGTTTTTTATTGTTATATACAATTAATGTTTAACTAATAATAGTCATGAGATATAAGTAGTTTTACAATTGCCATATCCATTTTGTTAAGAAAATGTTTAACTTGCTATGTATGATATGACACAAAGTTATGGATGTGTCACAAAATGTTAGTGCAATGTCAAGAAAGGTAGACATTAAATGCAATTGTTTATGCAAATAAAAGTTATTTTACGACTAGATTTATTTCAAGTCAAGACGATAGTTTATCTCGATTATGAAGACATAATTATTCACGTGAATATGGTGCCAATATTGTTTTCTAATATTTATGTGAATCATTTTTTTACTTTCTTGTAAATAGGTACCATCTAATAGGTGACCTTCTCTATTTTGTAAAATGATAAGCTTTTCAACGATATCTAGTGCTAATGTAAAAAATATCGATGAGAACGGCTTATAATACGTTTGAATGAATGACATATTAACGTTATTATTTCCTATCAACGAATAATATTACAGTTTAAGTACCTAAATACACTCTCTCTATAAATTAAAAGACATGTCATGTAATATGTAGGTACCTACTTCAGAAATAGTGACCGAGGCCTCCTGTGGCCAGGACTTAAATGGCATGGCATGGTAGGAAAGGTCGCTGGATCGATTCCAGTCCTAGTCATAGGGGGTTCGGTCACTTTTTCTGTAGTATAATATATGTAATTTCTTACAATTTATGGTTAGGTACTCGTAATTATAAATATTATGTATTTATACCAGCAACTTATTAAGATAAAAGCTTGAAGTATGAATGACACAAATCATTATAAATCAAACCTACCTTCTTTATTGTCATTTATCAAAAGATAGGGTAGGTAAAAAAAGTATAGAATCGATACAATCAAATCGATTAATGGATTATGTCACAAAAATGTTGATCGTTTAGTCGCTTGGCACACTGATAAATAGGCTGTTAACCGTAAATTTGTGTCATGTCCGGACATGGCACAATATTGTAATCACTATTTATTGCGGTTTGAGGATATGGCACAAAAATATATGTTTTTTTTCAATATAAAATAAGAATTTTCAAAAATCGATTACTGTTATGAACTACAAAAAAAATATGCTATCAAGAACCATTAAAAACCGATTTTGCTTGAAAATGGATATGGCACAATTGCATTCTCACCCGACGACAATGTACTTACGTGTAGTCAGATGTGTCACATAATTATTTTTTTTTTTTTTTTTTTTGGCTTTCTGACGATTAGCCAGCGTCATGTCGTGAGATAATCATAACGAAATAGAATAATAGAAATAAGAATTGTTGCTATTTCCAAGACGACGATAAATAAAAATAAATACATGTATCATGTTTATGTACAGTCAAAAACAAATACAATAATATATATATATTAAAAAAAAAAAAGAAAAGCAGAAGGAAGAAAGAAAAATAAAATCAAAGTTTTAATTTATTATATTTACAAAAAGAAGCTAGTGAAGAAAGGACGGAAATATCTTTAGTTTTTAGAAGTTCTAAAATAGAAGTGGGAAAAGGAATTTTAAAATGAGTAAGGTCCGCATATAGACCTTCATGCTTTAAAGAAGGGCAAGTGAAGAAGATGTGGTTTAAATCACCTTCCTCCAGCCCGCATTCGCACAGAGAGGAGTCTCGGGCGTGGATCCTTTTTAAATGAACAGGGGAACAACAATGACCCAATCTCATTCGTATAATAATTGAACAATATTGCTTTGGTATAAAGATTTTCGAGAACCATGGTTTTCTAGGTATATCCGGTTGTACAAGAAAATAAGGATTGATTGAGGACCGATTAGCGGCAGCCCATTTGGCAGACCAAATTTGAAAAAGCCATTTAGATGCTAAAGGAATTAGATCAAAGCAGTAGTTTCTAAAAGGTGTCTTGTCGCCACAGACAACAGCCTCCTTAGCAACGCGGTCCACCCGTTCATTGCCTGAGACCCCTGAATGACCCGGAACCCAAACCAGGGCAACTTCAAATCCCCTTTTCTTACAAATAAGAAGATTCTCTTTGATTTGAAATAATATCGGATTGTGAAACCTAGACGAAAAAGGGTTCGCCAGTAGAGATTGTAGGCAACTACGGGAATCCGAAAAAATAAGGGTTTTCCTTAACTTGAACAGTAGAATAAACTTCACACTCTCTAAAATACCGATACACTCACCCGTATAGACTGATGTTTCGGGGGGACATTTAATTTTTTGAACTATGTCGTACTGAGCGTGGAAAATTCCCACTCCCACACAACCAGTCGGGGATAATTTTGATGCGTCACAATAAATAGTGTTCCAGTTACGCCAATCACGTGAGAGGATCTCGTGGAGGTATTTATCTGCATAGGGATCATTGCGACAAATATCAAAATTAAGAATAATACGAGGTTGGTAGGTGATAATTGAATAATCATATTCATACAGAGGAAGTCGAGGGGAATGGAAGACAGGGTCTTTGATGGACTGAAACTTTCTTAAACTAGTCACCAGGCAAGGTTGATTAGGCCCATTTAGTATGAACGAAGTTTTAAGGTCGTACAAACGATGAATTAAGGGATGATACGAAAATTGAAGCGACCGAAATAGAAAACTATCAGCTAAGAATTGACGTCGCAAAGCAAGGGGAGGTTCAGCACACTCTATCTGCATGGCTTTGATTGGACTAGACCTCATTGCTCCCAGGATTATTCTGAGGGCTTTTGACTGAATGAGGTCCAGTTTTTTCAAACCAGCTTTATTTCCTGGAACCAACAAATAAGAACCATAATCTAGAACGCTACGTATTATAGCATTATAAATTAACTTTAAGGAAGTAGGATGAGCACCCCACCAAACTCCCGCCAGGCACCTAAGAGTATTAAGCCCACGCTCACACTTTTTGACCAAGTACTCAAAGTGTAGACTTCCGTTTAGTTTAGAATCAAGAATAATCCCTAGAAATTTATAGGATAAGTTGAAAGGGATACTAGATTTATTAATTGATACATTTACAATCGGTAGAGATCTTTTTCGACTGTAAACTACAGCACAGCATTTCGACGGGGAGAGGGACAAACCATTATTAGAGAGCCAGTTATTTAAAGACTGGAGGGAGAAATTGATAGCCACACAGGCAGATTCCAAGTTTTTATTAGATGTGTAAACTAATAGGTCGTCTGCATACTGGAGTACTTGGCAGCCAGAAACTGATTCTTCCAAGTCATATGTGTAGAGATTGTATAGTAAGGGACTAAGGACAGAGCCCTGAGGTAGCCCGCGCCAAACCAATCTTGATGAATTGATTTGGGGGTCTTTGCCTCGGAAAGAAATTTCTCTCTCGGAAAGTAGATTACCAATAAGGCAGGCTAGTCTCATTGGAATATTCAGTATGTGTAGTTTATCTCTGAGAATAGGGAGCTGAACATTATCATATGCTCCCTGGACGTCTAAGAATACTGCTAGAACCGATTCTTGATTTGAAAAAGCCAACCTTATGTCAGACGTGAAAATAGCCAGGCTATCAATTGTGCTTTTCCCCTTTCTAAATCCATATTGAGATTTTCCCAACAAATCGTGACTTTCAAGAAACCACTCTAGTCTATTTTTGATTAGATGCTCCAAAATCTTCGTTAGAACAGAGGATAAGGCAATAGGCCGGTATGATTGTGGGTCATTAGGGTCCTTACCTGGTTTGAGTATGGGTATAATTACTTGAGATTTCCAGGAACGAGGCGGCTGGCCCGAAAGCAGAATATGATTAATAAGATTAAGAAAGTATTTAAGAAATCTGTCACCTGCTTTTGCTACAAAAGAATAAGGGATACCATCGTGTCCTGGGGCGGAATCTTTTACCGCTCCAAGCACATTCTTGAGTTCCACAAACGAAAACAATTGGTCTAAGGGATGAGATGAATGGTTATTCAGCAGATTTATAGAGGAATCGAGAACTCCCGGAACGTACAGAGGAGCTATTTTGGCAAGAAATGACTCAGCCCATTGTAAAGTATTAGGGTAAGGACAATTGCAAGGGTTATAAGAACTCCTGAATTTTCTAATATTATTCCAAACAATTGTAGCAGGAGTTGAGGGACTTAGAGATAAGCAAAATGACTTCCACCCTTCAGATTTTTTATTGCTTAGCAGGGTTTTTGCAGCTGTCATGGATTTTGTCAATTGTTCGTAATTCTCGGATGACATATTTGCGGCATAAAACCGCTCAGCTGCCTTCCTGTCCTTAATGGCCTGAGTGCACTCACTATCCCACCAAGGTGGAGAAGCAAGCTTTCCCACAATACAGTTTTTAAGAGGGAAGGTCTTATCAGCAGATGTCTTAATAGCTTGGACTAAAGCAGCAGAGCATAGTTCTATGGAGTCCACAGTGATAGGAGGGAGCTGGCAAGTTTCATAGTCCAGCAATTTCCGATATTTATTCCAGTCCGCGCCATTAATATTATATACTAATAGCGGTCTGTTTACAGTGGGTCTCTTTGAGGAAACAAAAGCAAGGTGTAATAAAATAGGAAAGTGATCACTACCGTAAGAACTGTCCAAGACCTCCCAGGAAACCCGAGAAGCAAGAGAAGGAGCGCAGATCGATAAATCGACTGCACTAGCTGAGTGATTAGGAAGAGAGCGGAGAGTGGGGGAACCCGAGTTCAGTAAGCATAGATTGCATTTGTCTAGAATCTCTATAAGGAATTGTTCACCTAGAACCTCGTCAGTTTTATCACATCCCCATAGAACATGGTGGACATTAAAATCCCCAAGTATCACAATAGGTTGGGGGAGAGATAATATTATCTTTTTAAGAAGTTTAAGAATGGCAGAGGAAGGATCAGGAATATAAAGGGATAGAAAAGTTATGCCTTTGTCAGATAGGTCTTATCTGTGGTTATTTTAGATCTGTAATTATTAAGTTAGCAACGCTCTCTCTATGATGTCGTGACGTTGTGATGTAGCAATGGTTGTACTTGGCTTATAAATAAACTAATTAAATATAGTGGAAGTGTTTTAATATAATAAGATCATCTTAACATGGCGCTGCGGACGAAGAAGACACGAAAAACATATAAATAACTATTGGGAAATAAAAAACAAACAATATCAAGACGCGAGAAAAAACTAGTAAGGGACGCCATTTTGGACGCGCATAAAATTATGAAAATGGATATGCTGAGACCTCCATTACCTTTAAATCTATCCGGTAACAACATTAAACAATCATTTCAAGAATGGAAACAAAAATTTGAGCTTTATTTTGAAGCCAGCGGTGCGGCGGAACGATTAACTGAAAAACAACAATGTGCTCTGCTCCTGCACAGCATAGGAGATGAAGGCCTAGTGGTATACAACACTTTCGAAGATAAAGAAAAGCTAAAACTCAAAGAAATATTACTCAAATTAGAAGCGCATTGCAGTCCACCATCCAATGAAACATACAACCGACACATTTTCTTTAACCGGAAACAGAAAAATGGTGAAACAATAGAGGATTTTGTAACGGCACTGAAAAAACTTAGCATGGACTGTAATTTTGACAAACTGAAGGATGGACTAATTAGGGATCAAATAATAATGGGACTGGTTGACAATGAATTAAAGGAAGACTTACTAGGTGTGACAGATTTGACATTAGAAAAATGTATCAATATGAGTAGAGCTGCAGAAACAACAAGAGCACAAATGGATTCGCTTAAAAACAAAAATGAAGTAGCAAGAATAGAAGCCCACCGAAGACCAGCACAGAGAATGGATCACTCTTCGAGAAGCGGTACCCGAGAACAATCAAGAGGTAGATACACACCCAACAGGAACAAATCTCAAGAAAGGTTCAAGAATAAGAAACCCTGCGGCAAGTGTGGCAAACAACATGGATATGCAAAGTGCCCAGCATTCAACAAGAAGTGTGTAAACTGCGGCAGATACAATCACTTTGCGGCTGTATGTCTCAACAAAAAGTGTGACTCTGTAAGTACAGATAAAAAAGACTGGTATATGAAACTAAAAGTAAATGATGTAGAAACTGTTTTTAAAATAGACTCAGGTGCACAAGTAGATGTATTAAATAGTGAAACTGCACATAGATTAAATTTGAAAGTATATAAACCTGATTGTGTAACTTTAACCAACTTTGATGGAACACCTTTTGACTATGAGGGTTCATGTGATGCCATGATACAATTTAGAGATAAACAATGTTATTCTAATTGTTATGTAGTAAAGTTTAAGAAAACTTGTGTATTAGGTTTATCCACTGCTGTGAAACTGGGAATTATAGTGCCTATTGAAGAGATTAAGGAAAAAGAAAATACTATAGTGCAAAAATACAGTAATCTCTTTTCAGGTTTAGGTGAACTTCAATATCAATATAAAATAAAACTCCAAGAAAATCATATACCTGTTGCAGAGCGACCCCGGAAAATACCATTTCAATTAGAGGGAAAAATTAAATCCGAACTGGACAAACTGGAGCAAGCAGGTGTCATAAGAAAAGTTACCGAGCCGACGGAATGGGTAAATTCTATGGTAGTTACAAAGAAACCATGTGGTAATATTAGAATTTGTTTAGATCCACAAAATTTAAATAAATATATTATTAGAGAACGGTACAAAATGAGCACTTTTGAGGAATTAGTTGCCAAAATGCCTTCTGCTAAATACTTTAGTGTTTTAGATGCATCCAAGGGATTTTATATGATAAAATTAACTGAAGATAGTCAACTGTATACAACATTTAATGCCGGTAATTTTGGTAGATACTGCTATAAGCGTTTACCCTTTGGTTTGAATTCAGCTCCGGAAGTGTTCAGTAAATATTTTGCAGACATTTTTAAAGATATTGTTGGGGTAGAACAGTATGTTGATGAACTTATAGTATGGGGGGAAACTCTGGAACAGCACAATGAAAGGTTAAATATGGTATTAGAAAGAGCTGAAAAATCTGGTGTTAAATTTAATAAAGATAAATGTCAATTTGGAGTTACAGAGGTGAAATATGTAGGTCATATCTTGAGCGGTGAAGGTATTAGACCAGATCCGGAGAAAGTCAGAGCTATAGTTAGTATGGAAGAGCCCAAAAGTAAAAAACAATTGCAAACTGTATTAGGCATTGTAACTTATGTATCAAAATTTGTACCTAACCTGTCAGATGTCACATATTCCCTAAGAGAACTGCTTAAAAAAGATTCTGAATTTGTATGGGGTGATAAACAGAAAACAGACTTTGAAAGACTGAAACAAGTCTTAACCTCACAACCAGTTTTAAAATACTTTGATATTAACAGTCCTATAACCTTGTCAGTAGACAGCAGTAGTACAGGGTTAGGCGCTGTTTTACTTCAGAATAATGCTCCTATAGCATATGCTTCTAAAGCTTTGACAGAAACTCAAAAATCATGGGCTCAAATTGAAAAAGAGTTATTAGCGGTAGTCTATGGATGTCACAAATATCATCAATATATATACGGTAGACATGTTCAGGTAGAGACAGACCATAAACCATTAGAGTACATTTTTAAAAAACCTATGAATGAGACTCCATTAAGATTACAAAGGCTAAGACTACAGTTACAAGGATATGACTTAGATATTAAATATAGACCGGGTAAAGAACTATTAGTAGCTGATGCTTTATCAAGAGCTTATGTAAATGACACTATATGTAACAGGGAACTTGATGAAAAGGTAGAATTACATGTATGTTTAGTGAAAGAAAGTATCAATTTAAGTAAAGAAACATGGGATAAGTTAAAAAATGAAACTCAAAAAGATCAGAATTTGTGTTTATTGATTAAATATTTGCAAAGTTCATGGCCAGCACCCAAGGAAATTCCACTACAATTAAGATACTATCATTCAATAAAAGATGATCTCTATACATCAAATGGATTAATTTTCAAAAATACAGCTGTTTTAGTACCAAAATTGTTAAGAAATGAGATGCTTAGAAAAATTCATTACAGTCATTTAGGACTTGAGAAATGTAAAAGTAGAATCAGAGGTTTACTCTTTTGGCCATTCATGATCAAAGAATTAGAAGATTTAATTAAGAATTGCAATTTGTGTTTAAAGTATCAGAGAAATCACTCCCATGAGCCTCTTATGTTACGTGAATTGAGTAATAAACCTTGGGAAATAGTAGGTGCTGACATGTTCTTCCTAAATAATAAGATATATATGTTAATAGCTGATTATCTGACTAAATATGTTGAACTTGTAGAGTTAAGAGACCAGTCATCAGAAAGTCATATTAAAGCATTAAAAATTGTATTTGCTCGCTGGGGCATACCCAAAATATTGTATACTGATGATGGATCTCAATATAGAAGTTGGCAATTTAAAAACTTTTGCGAACAGTGGGAATTTAAACATATAGCTTCATCAGCTTATTATGCAAGGTCTAACGGGTTTATTGAGAGACAAATACAGTCTATAAAACGAATGTTTAAAAAATGTTTAGAAGATAATAAGGATATTTATTTGGCATTGTTAGAATACAGAAATACACCTATAGATCAAGAGTTAGAATCACCTAATGAGTTGCTTATTGGACGACAGGTCACCTCTTTCTTGCCAATTAAAGATAGATATAAGAAAGTTAACTATAATAATGTGAAACAGAAAGTTGAAAAAATGAGACAAACATACAAGTATTATCATGATAAGAAAAATAGAGGTAATATTAGTAGTTTCAGTAAAGGACAAAATGTATATGTACATGACAAAAATAGTAATAAAAAACTTATGGGAAAAATTGTATCGAATGAAGATGAGCATAGAAATTATTTGATAGATACCGGGGGCTCCATAATTAAAAGAAATAGATATCATGTGTTCAGAGGGTCACCTGGGGAAAGTTGTAACAGAAGAAGAAAACATGTAACTTTTAAGATTAATAATGATGAAAATATTAATATTAATGAGGATGAAAATGTCAATCAGAATGGGTTGGAAAATGCAACCACCAATGTTGTGAATAATAATGATGTAAGGTCTAGGGCAGGAAGAGTGATTAAACAGCCTGCCTACTTAAGGGACTATGTATAAGAAGGGGGATGTCAGATAGGTCTTATCTGTGGTTATTTTAGATCTGTAATTATTAAGTTAGCAACGCTCTCTCTATGATGTCGTGACGTTGTGATGTAGCAATGGTTGTACTTGGCTTATAAATAAACTAATTAAATATAGTGGAAGTGTTTTAATATAATAAGATCATCTTAACAGCCTTCTACCCGAGCACAAGTTGCATTAAAACCACCAGGTGGTTTATCAGGTAACGGAATAGGAGAGAAAGAGATATGATCTCTAATGAACAGGGCACATCCAGCACGACCATCTGCCCTGCAGTCCATAAGAGAACAATAACTAGGAATTTTGAAATTAGAGTTTTCCTTTAGCCATATTTCCGATATGGCTAAAATAGCCGGATTATATTTGTTGGTAATATATAATATTTCTTGTTTTTTATTGGAAATACTTCGGCTATTCCATTGAAGAATTACTTGGTCCATTGTGACTAGATGAAAGGAAAGATGAGATCGGAGGTGCAACGTGGGAAATCAAAGTTGGATTAGCCAACGGATTGTTAGGAGAAAAAAGTTTAATAAGGGATGTGATAGATTTTATGAGATCTGAAATTAATTGTTGAGTTTTTGGGGGTTGTTGATCAAGGTAAACAGGCCTAGATTCTATAACTGGATCTCTTGTCAGTAAATCATGGGCCCTCTTGTCATAGCCTTTTTCCAACCGAGGAGGAGACCGAGGTTGGCGAAAAATAGTTTTTTTGTAGGACGTCTGAGGAGAATGGGAAGTGGAAGCTGTCACGTTGGCGTATGATTGATGACTAACTTTAACATGACGATTAGATGCTTCAATATAAGAAATATTTTCATCGGCCATGGTTTTTTTAATGTTCGTTTGGCGGATGTATTCAGGACAAGATTTGCTATTTGCAGAATGACCAGCTCCCAATCCCCGAGGGCAATTGCAACAGAATGGCTGAGGTTCTCCATCCACATTGCAATTGTCACCTTGATGACCACCTCCGCATCGGAAGCATCTAGGGAGGGACCTACATTTTTCCTTGGTATGACCGTAACGACAGCATTTAAAACATTGAATGGTTGGGTAACTGTACTGTTCAACAGGTAAAGAGTTCAAACATAGAAAAACTCTTTTTGGCAAAATTTGACCATCAAAAGTGACAATCACTGTTTCCGAAGGAAGCCACGTGTATGTACCGTCTGGTTTAGTTTTTTTGAAATTAAGTCGTCTTATTTTAATGGGGACAGGACCGCCCGAATTTAAGGGGACCTTAAGGTTATCAAGAACATCCTCTGGAGACCAATCAGCAGGGATTCCTCGCACCAAACCCATCCTTGTTACATTAAAGGAAGGGATAGAGGCTTTGAACTTATTATGGGATAAGGTGGTAGATTCCAGGAAATGGTTGGCATCGGCAGCTGAATGGAAGCTAAGTGAAACTCGGTTACGCCCAATTCTTTTTACCGATCCCTCTATAATATTAGGGAATTCCCGTTTCCTACTTTCTAAGAACCGACCAAACGTCACAGGATGTAGAGTAGTGCCTGAATCTTGTGTCATTTCAATTTTTTGAACATAGACCAAAAAGGGGCCCTGGTCATTGTTGGAGTAATTGGTACGCCCAATTGGAGTATGGGGAGAGGAAGGAGTCTGAGAAGGAGTTTTATTTTCATGAGACTCCAGAATTAAATGAGCAGGTGGAGTACTTATTACAGACTGGTTACGAGATTGTTGACCAGGAGGTAACTGACTATCATCCGTGGAGCAATGGGTCTGATTAAATTCCACATTAGAAACATCCGACCATCTGTCGGAGGGGCTGGAGGATCTAGACCTGGCTCCTTTGTCCTTATTCAAGTTCTTATCATTCTTATCTCTTTCATGTATTTCCTTCCTTTTTTCTCTATCCCGATTTATATGAACACGCTCCATGGTGGAAGAGGAAATCCCAGATAGGTGGTATTTTTCGAATTGTTCATGCTGAGATAAACTAATATTTAAAAAACTGGGCTTTCCCCGCTCCCCATGGTTTAAAGCAACATCCTCATTTTTGGTTGCCATGGGCAACCCCCCTTCTAGATGAAAATTTCTATTGTATAAACTAAATAATACGTCTTACCCGAAGTCTGGAAAAGCAACAATATATGAAATAAATAAATTACATAAGTATTAATTTTGGCCAAAAACACAGATAAGCAGGATTATCGCAAATAACCAAGAAAATTATTTAAATTAACGAAAAACCGGCAACGACACTCAGCTGACAGCCGCCAATCCCACATAATTATAAATTAGTACTTATAGGATTCTGCAGGAGGCACGGCAGTAAAAGTACTTAACTCGTATTTGACCAAGGCTTAGCGGGATTCTTTATCATTTTATCATCTGTCACGTCAAACCACAGATTAAATAGCACCTATCAACGTTCACGCGGGCATGACGACCACGGAACGTGGGCGTGCAGTCATACAGCCAGGCGATTGGCCAAAATTCAAGATGCCACGTCGGTGTTTTTGCTGAAGAATGGGATTACTTTTATCATGTTTTCAAGTGAGTGGCGGGTGATACGGAACTTATGGATAAGTTCGTCTCATCTCATTAAACAAAGAGATAAATCTCTATGATTATGATAGTTAAGTTGAAAGTTCTATGATTAGGTATCAGCTCTGAAGTTTGAGTGGAGAAAATGTTGAGCAATATTAAGAATGACTCATTAGACCGTGCTGGGCTGTCAGACTCCTCGCCTTCTGTGGGAACTATGATGAGGATGAAATCCTTCAAGTCAGCCAGCATCTCCAAGGATTTGTCCCTCAAATTTCTAGGATTTGTCTCTGTAACTCCAACGAAGGTGCAAAATTTGCAAATTCGGAAGTTCGCCGTAGGCCTGCAGACTCGTTCTTGGTCGCTCTCTGAAAATATGTCTGCGGCTGCGTCTAATTGCCTTGACCATTTCTCATATATTTCCATGAACAGGCGCCATCGTAGCGTCCGGGGCGACTGTAAGTATTCTCCAGCCATTGGTTTCTAAGTATTATGTGCACCGCGATTTCAAACAATCGATAAGTTGCATTGCAAGTCGTCTGTGATCTAAGGAAAATCTGAAGTCGACAATGTCGAGCAGCTATTAGTATCTGGCGAATTACTGCAAAACGTTCGGAAGGCTCTGGTATGGATAAGGATCGATGATGAGGTCCAGAAAGAGGTGTGTGACCTTCAAGCGAAGCGTCTGAATGCCGTCAGCGTCCTGTCCGCACAGGACAGGAATGAATAGCGAAGTCCACCAATATGTGGGAGGGCTTCAGCGAACAATCAAACAAATGGGCTTCCTCGATAGTATTTTTATATCATACTTTTCTTTTCTATATTATAGCAATACAAATTATAGCTCTTCACATGAAGCCTTTCAACTGATAACCCTATCTAGATTCTTCTACATGACAGAGACGGCAAGCATTCTATATTTGAATTTAATATCCGTTATATATAAAAGTTTAATACCTTTACCACTAGTGTTTCAGGCCAAAAATCCACTTCGGGTAACTGAGCCAGTGCAGACTGCAGTAGAATATTAGTATCTGGCAAACCGAAGTTTTTAACTCCACCCTACGTGCCAAAATGTTTGAGAAATGCCGCCTTCTTTTAACGGAAGCGTGGTAACGGCAAGTAAGAATACATTTGTCACCACCCCAACTCTTCCCGTGGGTGTCGTAAGAATCGACTGAGGGATTGAAGTGTCACTGACCTTTCATTTATTAAGGATTGATGATGGGCAGCACGGCAGCAGCGTCATATCATAATGGACACATTACTGCGATCGCCAACCCGCTTGCCCAGCGTGGCGAATTATAGGCATTCGGTACCTCCTGATGGCCTACGTCCAGCAGTGGACTGAGATAGGCTGATGATGTGTGTCTAACGGAAGTCTCTCGTCAGACTATAATCTTTGTTACCATCCACTCGAGATAGACGCTCGAATGAAATTTTCAGTCCTGGTATAACAGCCTGTAAAGCGCTTATATCAACGTTCACGCAGACATGACAAGAAAACCATGAAGTGAGGGCGTGCAGCCAAACAGCCACCTGATTGGCCAAAACTCAAAATGCCACGTCGGTGGTTTTAGCGGGTTTATTTTTATCATGTTTTCAAGTGGGCGTTTGCCACGTAGTTACGCATGCTAAGTTAATTTAAATAAACAGGGCGTATTACAGGGACACCGATTCACTCGCCACGTGTCTTTGTTTGCGGAGTAGCTTTCGACTACTTTTGAGGCGATGGTAATCTAAGTCAATAATAGCATTTGCTTTCCAAGCACAACACGAGATGAGCAAATCATCATCATTTCAGCCATATTTCAGCCATAAAACGTCGACTGCTGAACATAGGCCCCTTTGGAAATAGAAAATTCTGGAAACATGACAGGTAAATGCGGATTAACCAAAATCATTCAAAATTACTGCCGCTTATATCATGCACTGTTTAACTATTATGATGTGTACAAATGTAGGCAGGTACTCTGATAAAGTCAATAAGCAATAAGGCTTGTTTGTGATCCTACAATGTTTGCAGTTCACTTTGCAGGGGCTTGTAGTTATCAATCCGTACATTAATTGACGGAAGAATTTTCATCAAACTTTACAAGCTGATCAAAATTAATAATAATAAATAAATATCTTGGGACATCTTACACAATCGACCTAGTCCCACGGTAAGCTCAATTAAGACTTGTGATGTGGGGTACCAGGCGACGATATATATAATAGATAGATACATACTCGTATAGATACTTAAATACATAAACAGCCATGACCAAGGAACAAAAATTATGCAGGTATTTAGTTTTTTTATTAGCCATCAGTATTCCATGGACCTAGCTACCTTTAGAACCTGTAGTACTAGTATAATGTTTATGTTTGCTAACTTAATACTAAATAACTACTGGAATATTTTAGAGCATTCTCTGGCTGACTAGGATTACTCGGAACGGATATTCATCTAACAAGAAATTGTATGAACAGTGCTAACTGGTGCGGGCGCGTGCGACGGATTTTAATACTGAGCGGGACCTGCGAGCTGCGAGCGTGCGCACGCGGCGGGCGTAATTCATTTATCCAATATTTAAGAACTTATAATAGTACATTGTGGTCATACAATGCGAAGCAAGAAAAGCAAGTGGTCCAAAGATGTTACTGAATGGTATCCTCGAGATGGGAAACGAAAGAGAGGAAGACAGAGGAAAAGATGGGAAGACGAAATCAGACAGACGGCAGGAAAAACATGGAGAAGGAAGACAATGGACAGAGAGGAATGGAAATCTCTAGGGGAGGCCTTTGCCAAAGGGCAAATTGATACACAATAATAGATTTATTTGTTAAAAAACTTTATACTAACTAATCTAACTAATCAATAATAAAGGCTTATTTTATTTTTATTTATTTTATTTAATAGTTAATAGTACATTGTGCATCAAGGGAGGTAAGTACCGAATTACTAATGAGAGTGTTAGAAGCCCGACGCCGTATGCGGAGGGCTTTTAATGACTCGAGTTAGTATTCCGCTTACCGACCGTGATGCATACAATGTTTTTCATCACACTTGCGGACAAAAAAATAAGTTTTAAGACAAAATATTATTCTATGTCGTAGACATTTCTATTACTCCCTAGGGAATTTCACTTTTCTATTACTCCCGCTACGCATGCGAGCAATGGCGCGCTTAGACAGAAAGTGTGATGAAAATTTTATTAATTCTAATAATTCTGTTGAAGTGGGTAAAAATCTACCTAAGATGATGATAAAATGATTCTCTCCTATCTGTAGAGAAGTACCTAGTATGTCATACTTACTGATAATCTTTTCAAGTGGTGCGTGCATTCAGTCTGTTCAGTCATCATACGTTGTAGCTGTAGCTGTTGTTTAAAATGTTTAAATGGACAAGTACATAGACGTCTACGTCGACAGCAGATATATTGGAGCGGCCACGGTGTTCAAAAATATCTGAACATGCTTGTGGCCGGTTCAATAGATCTGATGGCGAACTGTGCATTATAAACACTGACTGGAGTCGAAGTATAATTATATGGTTTCGTTCGACTGTATCTATTGCACTAAAATTTATTGTAAGTCTCACAGTAGTACGGTCAAATCGTACATAATATTACCCTAAACTCGCAAATCAAGTAGTATCGCTGCATTTTTGGTATGTTGTTTAGACACCATAGGACAGTATAAAACCATATTTTGCAAGCAAAAAAAAGTTGTGCTAGCTGGGTAGTACGTGAAAAACTGCGAAATTTACGGCCATTTTTTAGTTTCTGATTTTTATTTAAAAAACCTTACGTTTTTTGATATCATATGCAAATAAACGCTTAAAGACTAATAAATTTCCAACAAGTTGAGCTAACATGCATTAGCGTAGGTCTTATAGTTTCAGAGATTCGAGACTTTAAAAAGTACCCCTTTTTGTAAACTAGATAAAATTTTGTGTTTTGCTAACGTTTTCGACTTAATATCACCTCACCTAATCATGCTACGAAAAACATGCAATAATGACCTTATAGCGCACTTAATATTCTTTAATTTAAGGGTAAAATTACATAGGTCAGTGAACTTTGTAGTTGAAAGTATAAACCCGAAATTCCAAAGGCAGGAGGCCCGCTATCTAAGTTTTTCATACAAATCGCAAGTCGAGTTGCAAAGCTGCAATTTTGGTATATTATAAAGGCCTTATAGATATATAGAGAAAATGCATATTTAAAGAAAAACAAAAAAATAATTTGGGCATAGGACGTAAAAAACGGAAAAAAATTGGCACTTTTTTTAGTTTTTGACGTTCAACTAAAAATCTATTAACTTTTTGATACTGATTGCTATAAAACTAAGAAAGAACATTAAATTTGAAAGGATTTGAGCTAAGTTGCATCACCGTAAGTTATATATATTTTGAGATACGACATTTCATAAAGTGCCCTTTTATCAAAACATAAACAAATGTTAAAGCTATTCACTAAATATTGGCAAAACGTTCACGCTAAGAAAAAAAAAGTAATTGTAGATAATAACTACATTAAATTTGGAACAAATTGAGCCGATAACAATTACTGTAAGTCTTATAGTTGGGGGTATACGAGGCTTCAAAACATGGATTTATTTTCTTAACATAATGAAGGGCACATTTTGAAAAGTCGTTTCTCTAAATCTATATAATTTAGGGTAATGCAAGGTAGCTCAAATCCTTTCAAATTTCATATTCTTTCTAAGTTTTATAGCAATTAGTATCAAAAAGATAATAGTTTTTTTAATTAAACGTCAAAAAGTAAAAGAAGTCCAATATTTTTTCAGTTTTTTTCGTCCTATGCAGAAATTGATTTTTTGTTTTTCTTGTAATATGCATTTTTGTACGTCCTTATAGGGCCTATATAATATACTAAAATTGCAGCTTTGCAACACAACTTGCGATTTGTATGAAAAACTTAGATAACGGACCTCCTGCTTTTTGAATTTCGCGTTTTTAGTTTCAATCACAAAGTTTACTGACCTGATTTTACCCTTAAATGAAAGAATATTAATTGCGATATAAGATAATTATTTCATGTTTTTCGTAGTCATAATTAGGTAAGGCGATATTAAACCAAAAACGTTAGCAAAACTCAACATTTTATCTAGTTTACAAAACAGGGTACTATTTGAAGTCTCGAATCTCTGAAACTATAAGACCTACGGTAATGCATGTTATCTCGTCTTGTTACAAATTCATTCATCTTTAAACGTTACCTGATACATATTGTCAAAAAACGTAAGGCTTTTTTTATAAAAATCAGAAACTAAAAATAGACAGTAAATTTCACAGTTTTTCACGCAGCTAGCACAACTTTTTTTTTGCTTGCAAAATGTGGTTTTATACTGCCCTATGGTGTCTAAATAACATACCAAAAATGCAGCTTTACTACATGTTTTGCGAGTTTAATGTACGATTTGACCGTACTACAGTTAGAGCTGCTATTTAATATTGAGGTTGTTGCAATAGTCTGTCTATTTTAACCGTGACGGGCTTTTACTACCACGAACATTGAAATTCGTAATTTGAGGATGTCTCTGTCATTCCAACGAAGCCGCCATTAGAGTGACAAGACTGACAAGCACAAATCCTCGAAATTCGTGGATTTCGAAGTTCGTGGTAGGGCCATGAACGAATTCATGGCCCTACCCTGTCACACTTATGTACGAATTCACTAATACGAGAGAGAGGCAATACTTAGTTCGTGGTTCGTGGTAGGGCCTCAGACGAATCGCATGCTGCAGCCGAGGATTTGTCTCTGTCACACCAACGAAGGCGTCATTAGAGTGACAAGCACAAATCCTCGAAATTCGTGGATTTCGAAGTTCGTGACATGAATGAAGTGTTGCCTCCCTGTCACACTTATGTACGAATTCACTAATACGAGTGAGAGGAGTGAGATGCAATACTTCGTTCGTGGTTCGTGGTAGGGCCTCAGACGAATCGCATGATGCAGCCGAGGATTTGTCTCTGTCACACCAACGAAGGCGTCATTAGAGTGAGAGCGACAAATCCCCGAAATTTGCGAACCTCGAAGTTTGCGGTAGACCAACTGGTAAGCTATTACCTTTTCCCAGAGACAGACACTCGAGGGCTTACCACGGTCAAGGAAAATCGTAAATTTCTTGTTAAAAAAAAAGTATTTTTGGTTGCGGAGTGGGAAATGCCTTTACGCTTAGTCTCTTCGGCCGCGGGAAGGTCTTTATGAAGGGATATATGACACTCATTAACAATTCCCCCTATAAGCGCGCTGCTAACATTTTATGTGCCAATGTCCTTGGTGTCTAAGTTACATAAGCTGACAGGACAGCGAACAATTTAAAGGAAACTGAGAGCTGCGAAAAACAAATGATGTGCTAGGACCACTGCACTAAATATAAATAAAAGGCAAACAATTTATTTCATAAAATACACTGAGGTGAGAACAAATTATCTAGACTACAATTAAATCATAAAATTCTGTTGGGGTGTCTGTGGTTTTCAGTGAATGGTGAAACACGTTGTATATGGACGGATTCGAAGATGTTTAGTATAGGATTCCTGCTCCGTCTTCGCATTCGAAGGCTCTGATATGCCTTCTGGTGCCTCTTATCCTTATTGAATCTGCTCGTATAACAGATATTTGGCCTAAATATTTATATCGAACCTTTACTGAGAACCTACACTTATTTTCAAACTTCTGACGCTTTCTGTCAATCGTTGACAGGCTCGACAAACGACGTACATTTTGTCAGATATTTCGGCATGCCTTTATGAATTCCTTGATCGTGAAGTGGTGGTGATTCTAGTGGTTTGTGAATTTTGTGATATGTGAATTAGAACCCTGCCGCAGCCAACGGGGGATGAAGGCGATCAGCCTTCACATAGCGGCAGTCAAGAGGACGCACCACCATGTAAGTCACACATCACATCAGCCCAAATGAGTCCACGGCTAGAAATAGGCCTACCTTACCTAGGCGTAAGGACGGATTAGAAGCATCATGTATATAATCCCCACGCTGGTCGCTGGGCAAAAGGCTTGGCGATCGCAGTAGGTGTTCACTGTGTTAAGCCTGCGGCCCATCATCCATCTTTTACAAAGGAATGGTTAGCGGCACTTCAATCAGATCAAATATTTACTCTCTTACGTCACCCATGGAAAGAGCTGGGGTTTTAATTCCTAATGCGTCCATACCATACGCATATAATAGTAGTAGTGGCCTTTGTCCAGCAGTGAACAGGGTTAGGCTGGTGATGATGACTATACCTATTACAATGCCACAACTACAATCTACCGGATATTACAATATTTACCCACGTATTCACAAACCAACGCAAAATGTAAGTAGACTACTACTATAGGTAGCAGGTATCTACTTAATAAGTAGACATTTATTTAACTAAACGTCTTATTTTCTTAGGGTTCCGTTGCAGGAATGGTAACAACGGAACCCTTACAGTTCCATCGTAATCCATAAGGTGTTTTAGATACTTTTGTACGCTTGGCTATAAAATTGCGTAAATACCTACAATACAATACAATACAAACACTCAAAGCACGAAAGCCATACTGCCTATTATAATTATTGGGAGACCAGGTATAAAAGTAACGCGGGATGAACGTAACAAATTCATTTAAAAATTTTCTACGACATCTATCCGAACGTCCTTCAGGGCAATAGATGTCTTTTCGATTCCCCCCTAACCTCAGTTACACCCACGGTGCTGTGACGGCAGGTTATGCGTGTAGTGCTATGGTCCCAGAAAAATGCGTCAAAATTAAGTTTTTAACGATTTTTTCAATCTTAGCTAGATTTTTCATAGTAAACGCTATAGCTTGCGTTTTGCATGGGTGTTGTAAAGTCACTTGTCATTTACAGTTTGAGGGTTGCAAATCAATGTTTTAATAATGCTTTTTACGTTTTTTTGCTACGTGTTTGTGGGATTCTGGAAATTCGATACCCAGGGATGATTGAAACAACTTGTTACTTTGATCCCGATTTCCAAATTGGACGCTCATTGGTACACCTTTGTGCTAGCGTTTATTAAATAACTCATATACTTAGTGCCTTTTTGTTGCAGAATGTCTAATATACACAAAATAACAGCAGAAGGAAGTCCACCAAAATAGAAATTATAGCTTTAGCTGCAGTTGAGGTGATCCTTTTTTTAAATGCCCTACAGGGACGCAGCAAAGACGTACCAACTGGCTCACATCATTTTATATAGACATGTAAAGTAAAGGAAAGCTTTACTTGAAAGTTCAGTGGCACTACCCAAGGCGGGATTTGTTTGTGGAAACAAATATTCACAGTCGATTAGGAGTAAAACACATTTATTTTATCATATTAGGTACATTGTATGATTAGCTTAGTAGTACCTATACTCAGAAATAAGGACAATGCAGGAAGCATTTAATTCCTTGGATTACACCTAAGCATTTGTTTATATTCCATTTAGAATAAGACAGAAAGTTGATTGCTCTCACGTCACTCATATATCCTATAGGTATACATTAATTTCGTCTCATATAATAATGTTAATTACATTCATTCATTGTTAATGTTTGTCTTTGAGATAGTGATATTGTAAGACTGTTGATTACTTAAAAATACTAATTACACTTAATTATATTGATTATTTTATAGTTATTTACTTTGTTTCTATTATCCCTATGCACTGTTACAACCAGCCCTGGGGGTAGGGATAATTGCAACAAATTCCATCCTTCACTGTGAGCCATTTTTCTGTAAAACTATTCTATGTATGAAGTTTATTTTGGTACCAAAAGATACATGAAATATGTGTCTATTGCACATAAAGATACAAAAAAAGACAACTGCTACCAAAAAAATATAAAAAATCAAAAACTGAAAATTGTTACGTTCATACCTGGTCTCCCCTATAAACTAGCGACCCGCCCCGGCTTCGCACGGGTACTAAGCCTACATAAAAACCTTCCTCTTGAATTACTCTACCTATTAAAAAAAATCTCATCAAAATCCGTTGCGTAGTTTTAAAGATTTAAGCATAGCAAAGGGACATAGGGACAGAAAAAGTGACTTTTATACTATGTAGTGATTGTATAAAGAAGTAGGTATGTATATCGTCGTCTAGGACCTACAATACAAGAATTGCTTATTTTGCGGCTAGGTTGATCTGTGTAAGATGGTCCCCTAATATTATGTTTTTATTTATCTTGACATATAGGTATCTACGGACCCTTCACTACACATGGTCTGATACGCACTTGGCCGCTT
>JALPQI010016413.1:0-32330 GCA_025490895.1 Thaumatotibia leucotreta
TCAGAACATTTACATCTCTTGTTATTATTATTCTATTTCAATTTATTTAAAATCAATTTTATGTTTTTTTTCTTTAATGCATGTTAATTGTAAGATGTACCATGATTGATTGAAAAATAATTCCCGCCAAGTTTCTTATCGGTTCTTCTTGGGTCAGCAGTGTAGGTTTCGAACCGGAAGTAGTTCAATACCTAGACGATTCAAAAGAGTTTGTTGCTGTTCCAATTTGAATAAAGAATTATTTGACTTTGACTTTTGACTTTGACATTTATATTAATGATTCTTATAATCGGCTTCTAAAATATGTACACGATTTTGATCCTTTTCCCACAGATAAGTAGACGTTCAGAAATAATATGTAAATGCAATTATGCATACTCGTATTATTAGACGTGACTCTACCTGTATCTCCGCCCGCGTAATTTTTTTTTTAAATACCACGTCGGTGGCAAACAAGCATACGGCCCGCCTGATGGAAAGCAGTCACCGTAGCCTAAGGTCGCCTGCAACCCCAGGGGTGTCACATGCTCGTTGCCGACCCAAAATACTAAACTGAGAATACAATTGTCACCGCTCTGACTACTCTTCCCGTGGGTGTCGTAAGAGTCGGTTAAGGGATCGAAGTGTCCTGGCAATTATTTTTTTCGAAATTGATGAATGTTATCATCATCATAGTGGACACACTATGAACGTCAATCCGCTTGCACAGTGTGGCGATTTTGGGCATTTACCTTCAAATGCGTCCTTACGCACAGGTGATTGGACAAGCAAATGTCCAGCAGTACTATCAAAACTAAACGTTATTTCACAGTCTAAATTCGATTTAAAGTAATGGATAGTAAATTCCGCATTGTTTTGCTGTGCCTAATAAATCTGTCTTTGGAATTTACAGAACCTTCATTTTGAAACTAAAAACACAATGTACCTATACCTTTGCATTTATTTAATATTAAGCTGCCTTCTTATGAAACCCGCAGAACCCAACGACGGAAGTCTGATTCACTATCATGCCTAATTTCATTCAATCGTCTACACCCACACATCAAAATATGGACCGAGATCCAGAAGTCGTCACGCATGTAATTAAATTTGATTACCCCCATTTTGTATCACTCAGCGAACTATGATTTACGAGTATTAACGTTGTAGGAAAAGTATAATCTAGTGTTTGGTTTATAAAGCTACTCAATGTTAATATAGGAATGTTGTCTGGCGCGCTCTCATGTTAGTGTTTTTTTCTTCAAGTCGTGACAAATGAGATGCTTATCTAATCTAATAGTGATAATGTGGGTGCATTGTTTTAATAAAATTTACAGTCACGGTCATAAAAATGTATTTATATTTGCACCTTATGCCACTGTCATTAGGTAAAAACGTGGAAACATCTTGCTTGCTATTGACTGCACGAGTATGTCACTAAAGTAATAATTAAGGTTAACTTTAACTACCTATCCGAAAATCAGTTGATTAGTGACCTTCTCTGCGAAGCTGTAGGTTCGAGGTTGTAGGTTCGAATCCTGATAGTGGACGACGCGACTCGACGTCGCCTAGCACTGCTGGCAGGCACATTTGTAGCTCTAGAAAATGGTTGCTTTTTCGACCGACTTGAGCCCATGCCGACTAATTTGGTTCGCCTTAAATCTAATATACGCTCATAGTAAGTATAAAGTGTGGAAACTGGCCTACTACCACGAAAATAGATTTTCGTAAAATTCGACGATTTTTCTCTGTCACTCAAACGAAGGCGTCATCAGAGTGAGAGAGACAAATCCTCGAAATTTACGAATTTCGGTTTTCGCGGTAGGGCCGCTGAGTGGAAGCTCGAGCGGGGCGTAACAAATGAAAAACGCTCGACGCATCGCCCCACGCGCCGCTCTATGCTGGGCACTCAGGCCTTATACTTATAGCGGACAATATTATAAAGATATTGCAAATTTTTGCAACAGTGCGTACAGCCTAGAATAGGCGAAACGCCCCCGGCGGACCATTCTGGTTGAGTTTGGACCGTTCGGGCAATAAATCGTTTCTATATCAATTCAAACATTTGTAATTACAGTGTAACATACAAGCCAATTAAAAATAAGACATAATGTAGCACGGAAGATATATGGCTTCTCAATAAATAATGGGGTACAGATAAATAATTGTGGTTAGTAGCGTTGGGCGAGGTCAAGTCTTGTACACTTCAATCGAAATTGCTTTTATGATTGTAGTATAAATATAAATAGTATAATAGTTACTCTATTTGACTCCCTGACTTGTTAATTTAATTATGTACCTACCTAATAGCATAAGCTCTGTAATTAGGTAACTTGAGTACTAGTAAGGAAGGTTTCTAAATTTATTATACTTTCACGATTATTACTCATCTTTTAACGGGAAATGGCCTGCCTGCGACCATGGGTGTAATGACATGTCCGAAACGTCAAGCACTAATAAATAAAAAGTAATAAATACGTTTCTTTAAATCACATCATCAGCCTATGTTAGTCCACTGCTGGACGTAGGCCTCTCCTATTAACTATGCGTATAGACGCATTAGGAGCTAAATAGTTGCAGTTAATTGCGATGGATAGTAGCGTCATTTATTTTGTTACTTTGAATTGAAATTATAATCGTTTGTTTTATCGCTATTGTGTTTATTATTCAGTAATTACACCTGTTACAGTGCATTGTTGCAGATATCAAAAACTGTAATGTTGATAGTTATTATGTAAAAAAAAATGCTTTTTGTTGTAGACTGTACCGCGTCATTGTCTTGCTTATTGATTTTGACGGACGACTTCGCCTTTTAATTTACGGTAGCACTTTGCCTTCCAGACTCCTCGGGGATAATGGCTGCCATCCGTCATCGGGTTGTGTAATAGTAACTATTATTTAACATAGCTTACTAGAGATGGGCATGCCAAGCTTTTTGAGCTTATAAAATGTGTACAAAAGTCGGGCAATTTTTGAATTTCGAGAGCTCTAATATCTATATCAACAAAACTATTTTGTGAGCTACTACCTATTTCTTTCTAGTTTCCCGTTACACGAGTATTCGCATTTTTTATATTATTTTCCATGTTTTGTAATGCTAATGATAGTCGAGTAAAGAAGTGCAGGCGGCTATAACGAAAATAAACTTCTAACTTTTCTTTGCCAGAATAAGATATGTTTTTTTAAATTATTAGTTAAGCATGCATTGTTATCTACATTGTTGAATCTTAATTATGACTAATGTTATTTTAAGTTATGGCTATCGTTACATAGGTAACGAACGAATGTAGGTAAATCTTAAAACGTAGAGCTAATCCTGATTATATTAACTGTAATTTATTGACTTTTAATATTGATTTTAATATTATTAAAAAAGGCTGATATAAAATGAGTTGGTTACTATCTACGACCTACGTATCTACCCACCCGCGACAGCACATAACACTGCAGTGCTAAAGTGCCTCTACATGTTTTTTAAAAAATAATTTTGTCATTAGCTTACACAAAACTACAATTACAGGTTTGATATCACTTTTTTAGTATGCAGATATTTAGTATCAGCCGATTTCAGTCTACTATTGTACATATATGAGGTAATAGGAGAGGTCCTATTACCTAGATGACAACATTAAAAGGTGATGCCCATTATCACCAGTGGGCAGCTGATCGCAGTACTGTGTCCAGTATATTGAGATACATTTTTGTTAATACATAATTAATTATTATTATGAGGTAGGCTTGATGTTACACAACACTATTGTTGACTTTTGCTCAAATATCAAATTAAGCGAGTACTTAGTTACCAGTTATTACTAATTAAGGCTGTAGACAAATAACCACTGTCCAATTATGATATTGAGCAATATTGTAATAAAAATGTCAAGGTGCTCTATATCGAGACTTGACTTTGTCTTAAACGGGTTTCTCAGGCTTACCTATCCAGTCCTAATGTCCTAGATATGTTATTATCTATTTATGTTATTTTGATACTTATTACGCACTTAAGTATTATACTTATTTAGTCAGCTTTTTGTTCTGTGAATACAAATGGTTAGCTCTTACCGAGATTGAAACCCGCGAGATAAAAGAACCACTTATTTTAAGCTAATCATAAATAAAACATTATATTGTATTTAAACTTTCGTGGACATAACTATAAATATAATTTACCGGCTAAACTCAGGTGTATTTAGACTTTTTAGACATAGAATGGTTTCTTATTTGCTCCTTTCTTCACTGTTGTCAGTGTCACAGTTTAACTACTAAGCATTAAAACCTTATTGAGTGCCAAAGACACCCATCCTTCACCCTATGAGTAGTACCATTTTAAAACTACAGCCGACTATATTACACAAATAACTTTCAACGTTCTCTTAACGTCTCATACTTGGTATCCACAAATATATAACATAGGTACTTAAATGTGTTTATTTGTAATAATTACTAATCGGTAAGTAGATATCCGCAAACATTTCGCTCATACAAACTATAGGTACCTGTTTGTTTTGTATGTTCTGGTATTTGCACTTACATAAAATGAAATCACTTGAGATAGTATCTTTCGATCAATTTCAAAATAGATACTGCAAATAACACACAACATAACTTGTCAGTATGCTTACCATGCTTACTGCCGTGTTGTCGCGTGACTTAGGTACTTTCTACCCGGCTCGTTCGCACCAATAGGCGAGTGCGAGCGGGATAGATAGAAAGTTGCGTGCGTTAATACCGCGACGGCAGCTCATGGTAAGCCCACAGTTACGTGGTCGTGGTTCCAATTAAAAGAAAGGACGTACTATCAGTAACGTGGTTTCGGTTCGGACGTCAACCATTGACCGTGAGTCCGTTATTAAATGTCCACAGAGACTGAGACTTATCATCCAATTAATTTGTTTATTTAAATTTTTGTTGTTCAAACATTTTTTCTCCGCGTGGTGACGGTAGTAGGAAGGGTCACTGTCAGTCCGAAAAACAAAAGTTGTCCATGGTCTAAAGTTAACAGCTTTTTAAAATCTATGTTACAATTTGATTGCATAGGGCTATAGACTGGGAAATTTAGTTGTACCGTTAATTGTTTTATCCCAAAATTAGTACAGGAATTCCTTAACTTTAGGTATGTCCACCGAAAAGACGATAACCTAAATCTGACAATGACCGCCCGAATACATTTGATGACATGACCAACTCTTCCAATTGGTGTCGTAACTGTAATAAGTACACCGAGTCGATGCCACTAGCATGCTCGGTACAATGCCAAACAAGTGCCTGAGATACCTAGGGTTCCAATTCTACACTCAATAGACCAAAATTCTAATTCTAAATTGTTTATTGGTCACAAGTTCACAATCATGGTGTGTACAAGTAAGAAGTTGAGATCTCCTAAATACTTTTTGATAGTGTTATTAAAAAAATATTTCATGAAATAAAATATGCTAACATCATAAGACAAGGAAGTCTCTACTGTACGGAACAGGGTTATGTTTTCAAAATGACGGGTGTTTGTCCAATCCTTGACATCCTTGTAAATTATAGCAGCCGATTGTGATTTGTTGTAAAAAAATGGTATAATCTTCAGAGCTCAGTGGCCTGTTTCACCATAATTACAAGTGTGACAATTGTAAAATATCACTATTACTGACGTCACAGGCCTCCGTAGGCTACGGCTACCGCTTACTATCGGACGGTCCATGTGCTTGTTTGCAACCAACATAAAATTATTTCTAAAAACGTTTTTAAATCGTTAATAAACTACTTTTTATTTTCCGAATCTCCATGACAATAAAATTGTCGCAAGGTTTAGTACAATTCTCATTAAATCTTGACACGAGGTTCGGCTTATGTCGGAATTTCGCTACAATTGTCGTGTTTTATGTGACACTTGTAATTTTGCTTCGCAAAACAGTAGTTATTTACTGCTGATTTATTAAAGTTCCTGCACTAAATTTTATGTTGATGGCAAACAAACGCACGTCCCTTCCGATGGTAAGCGGTAACTGTAGGCTATAGACGCCCCAGATTGCAGAAACAGTAAATTTACAATTGTAGCACTTGTCAATGTGGTGAAATTGGGGCCTGGCCTGATATCGCGAACACCAAAGTTTCGGAAATTTGTCTCTGTCACTCTAATGACGCCCCTGTCCTAAAAAATCCTCTGAAAGTTGCGAACTTCGGGGTTCGCGGTAGCAGGACTGCATCATGTATGTGTAGGACTGGCAATGTACCGAGGAGAAGTTTCATAAATAGAGAATGTTCTTAGCAATTCATTTTTTACAAGCAATCTAATCATGGCAATACCCTTGTATATACAGTCAAAGACAAAATAAAGTGTTTACAAAAATGTTCAAAATATGTCCCACTGCACTCTAATACCGTGATTACCGTGTAATAAGAACGTCGTAACATATACAGGGTGTGGCCTGTAATAGGAGCAAAAAATGAAACGGCACACTAATAACCCAATAAATAGTCATAATTTAATAGTAAAAACTTAAAAAAAAAATTTTTTTTTTGCGAAAAAAAAATTTTTTTCCTTTTTTTTATGTAGTTTTACTGCAGTCGACTTATACCAAAAAAGTTAAATCGGTGTAACACAAAAAAAAAAATTTTTTTTTGCTAAACCAGTTAAAAAATCATGAGTTCAAAAAAACTTTTTAGCTCATTTAGTTTTATGTCCACTGAACTACCAATATGTTTAATCATTAATAAGGTACAATGTTGTGATACCTAGATACATCACTCATAGGTCGTAACTTTAACATACTGTTTCTCCTTAATGGATAACTTTAAAACACTGGGACCTTTTGCGAATAACTAGAGGCAGTCAGAGGAGTCTTCCATTTGATTTTTTGCTTTCGTTACAGGGCCCACCCTGTATATGAGCGGATTCTTTCGATAGGTACTTATTTTTGCACTTGACTGTACATGCCTTTTAAGGTATATTTTATGCTTTGTGAATATGAACATACGAAAATTTGTCCTCTACCGCCTGAAATACAGGAAATCCTAGTTCAGGCATTTGTAAACAGTTCACTTATATTTTTTTCCTAGTCCTTAAGAGTAAAAAATGTACAATGTTTTACTTAATAAACAATTATTATTATTATTATTTGTTTCTTGAATTGTGAAATACAATATTCTTTATAACACTTTTTTAATAAGTTCTCATGGAAACATTCTCAAGGAGAACTTACTCTTAAATTCTCATGAAAATCCTCGGAAATTTCCGAGTATATTCCCGCAATTTTGGGAATGTTCTGCAACTTGTACATTGCTATGTAGGACGCAATGTATGCAATTATACTAGTAAAAGTGTTAAAAGAAAATAATATCATCAACGGACGCTTTAAATTGCCACAACCGAAAAAGGCAACGATGGGACATCTCAAATGACTCTTAATATATGCATTCAATATAGCTTTTCACGTTCTGAATGACGTACGACTTCATAATGAAGTAAGTATTCCGTATAATATGTATTTTGTTTTGTAATAAATGTTAAAAGTTGTGTACTACGTCGCACGATTCTTGTGGTTGTAAATTTAAATATTACCCTTAAAAGGAATTGTTCAGATCACACGTTAGTGACCTCAGTACGTTTATCATGATCTGCTGCCGTGATATTAACGCGGGCTTACTTTCTCTCTCGCTCATACCAATGTGCAGGTACGAGCGGGATGGATAGAAAATAAATTCACGTTGATATCAAACTCATGATGGGCACACAGAACCTACTTGCAACGAATCGTTCGAAATCGAAAAAATCTGATTGCATTAATATGTTTTCTATGTATCTAGTGAACTATCGAGCTATTACTCGTATCGTACTAGTATTTAGAATCATGTGGGGTAAGGAGTAAACGTACCCAATAGGTAAGGCTTATTTTCATCTTGCGCGTTAACGCTTGAATCCCTCATTACGCTCAGGATTCCACTTTAGAATGCCTCACTACGTTTCGGATATTTATCGTTTCATTCAGACTTCAATGAACGCCTTGGCCGGAAACACATATAATTTTGATCCCTTCTGACACAAGTACTTAATTTTTTTTTCCCCTCACTAGCTCGTAAAGCGCTCGTTTATCGTTTAATACGAGCGGGTAAAAACGCTTTTTACACACTTGTGAATAAAGTAATTTGACATTGCTCTAATTCCTATAGCCCCCTACTGCCTAGTATAAGTGGATCTGTATGACCGTAGTAAATCGGAGCTCACATGTTAAATTGGTCGTTGTCATGGGTGACTTGGTAAGCCATTGGCTATATTTAAGTTCCAGAAGTAACTCTATTCTACGATACGTTTCGACATTGAGTTTTAAATGGTTTCTTTAAGTTAATTTACATTTGGATGAGATTTGTAATCATATTTCCTCGCGATAGTGAGGGGAAAAAAGTTGTATTACACTTGGCGGCAAAGTTTGTTCAACTCTCACGA
The DNA here is from genome assembly GCA_025490895.1 of Thaumatotibia leucotreta. Taxonomy (NCBI): domain Eukaryota; kingdom Metazoa; phylum Arthropoda; class Insecta; order Lepidoptera; family Tortricidae; genus Thaumatotibia; species Thaumatotibia leucotreta. The sequence goes on from JALPQI010016413.1 coordinate 8,411, forward strand.
GAGTTGAGACCTTCGCAATGCTCAAGATTCCAGTTTTTAAACCACTCGCTACACTCGTGGCTCAATTTTGGAATCTTTCGCTAGCTCAGGTCTCAATATTGGCACGACAGTTAAACAACAACTTTGCCCCCTTGTATAATAAATAACTATTTCAACACAAGCCCCATATTGTATCGGCTTTGTGGTTAAATAGGTACATTTTAAAATAAATGACGGCTTTTTTCGCAAAATTGTCTTTCTGTAAATCAAACTTGTAAATTTTGTGCGATGATTAAAGCGAACCATGTTTATAATCATTTTTATTATATGTATACATGTTTGTCAGCCTCCGTAGCCTAGTTGGTAGCGACCCTGCCTACGAAGCTGGAGGTTCCGGGTTCGAATCCCGGCGAGGGCATTATTTGTGTATTTATTTATCACAAATATTCGTTCCTTGGTCATGGCTGTATTTAAGTATCTATATGTATCTATCTATTATATATATCGTCGCCTGGTACCCACATCACAAGCCTTAATTGAGCTTACCGTGGGACTAGGTTGATTTGTGTAAGATGTCCCAAGATATTTATATTTATTTGTCGGAGACATGCTTCAGTTGGCGCAGACGTGTACGACATGTCGAGTCATCGAACGTCTGAATAGTCTTATTTGCAATGTTTACATTTAATTTGTTAAGAGTTATAAAATCTAGAAAACGATAAGCAATGTTTTGCTTGAGATGTTCTTTGCTTGGTCCATGCAGGTAGACATTAAACGTCATGTTGGTATCTACCCGCCTATGAAGGAGGTAGTTTGTGAGTTGACGGTATAAAAGGTCACTAGCGCAGTATTCAGGGATTCATTTCTTGATTTAGAGTTGGAATAAAGCATTCCAGGGTTGAGTAAATGATGCATGGACGCAAGCTTATAACTCTCCAGTCGTTTTCTATCAGTATAGTTTATAGTGTTGTAAATAGTCTTGTTTTAAGTGTGTACTTGTTGTGATTATTTAAAGTTTGGAAAATGTAAGACCGTCTGAGTTTCTTGCTGGTTCTTCTCACGACAGAGGTTTATCATTTGTGAACCAGTATAATAAAAGATTGTAATTTACCTTGTGTTTAATTATGTGCGTCCATGCATAGTATACACCTTTGTAAGTAGATACGATCAGTAGCTAGAAATTAAAATATTCGCCCCCCCGTTCTCGGCTGTCCCTCTGACATCAGAATTGGGATGTTGACTAATCGCCTACAATAAGTGGTGATGGTAAATGTACCACACGTAAAGAGTGAGGTTTGAAATCATCGACAGTCGGTAAGGTTGAACTATCGTTTCTTTTTTATTTGGTGTAAGGTGTAAACTACTCGTATCTTTTGAAGCAAAGTCTGTTTCGAGACGTAATTTGAGATATCAAGTTAGTTTTTTTATGGAATTTCTATTGTTGCAATACGTGTGGGTAGGTACCCCACCCACTAATTCAAATAATTTAAAAGAATATCATGGCTCATACTTGTTACTTTTCTGATTTTTGAAATACTAGTAGTTCTGAAATACGGGCTGGTAACCCGTGGATTTGTTTTGTGGTCTACCAAAAATTGATTAGAGATTTCTTAACCCTGTTTTTTAAGTTTTCTATGCGTGTGAAATTTATGTTACAGAATGTTTCGTGATGATTTCGTTCGTGATGACACTGATGACTATGTTGTGGCAATGAAACGAGCTCAGAATGTTTCAATTTCAAGAACAACACGTTCATAGTAGCCAGAAGTTTCGTTCAGGATGACTATGCTGTTGCGATGAAACTACCACAATTTATTGTGACACGTCCAGGAAATGAAGGAGAATAAAGACTCCAGCTCTTCGGGAGTTGCTTTTAGAACAACGGATATAAAAGGACAGGTTTCGTTCCAATTGTTTTAATGCAAAATTCGAAGCATAATTTAAAGAAATAACAGTTTGACATTTCTATTTTTAGCTTGAAGTTTTTGTGTCCTTTAAAACGTTTTATTATTTGTGAGATTTAACTTTGTCGTAGTAAAGTGAAGCCCATTATTATTTTAATACAAAGTGAAAAAGATACCAATACCCTAACCTCAACTTTTTATTTTTGTGATCAGGTTAAGTTGAGAGCTCGCGTGCAAAATATCTCTGTCATAAAACTGATACCGTACAATTTGATGATTACAGTTCCACATGGTGAATCAGAGCGAGCTGCCGGCCTGCAAGCTATTGCTGTCATCATGTCCCGACGGCGCGGCAGAGGCTGATGACTGGTGTGGCTGCTGCCTACCGTGAACACGTGGTGCAGCGCGTGGTGTAGACATGTTGTCGATCCGGTGAGGAGTTCACATTTTGTTGAGCTATTTGAGCCCTGAGCTAATGTTGTTGAGTCATCGAGGGCTTCTACCCTTTCGATTCTATAGAGTTAAAACTTGAGCAAGAAATGCAACATTAAAACTAAATTAGACAGCGATAACGTAAGGTTACGCAAGTTTATTAAAGACTTTAAAGTTTTATTAAACGCATTGAGATCTATTTTAACAATTTCTGATATAGGATGATGATGATGATGATGATGGTGATGATGATGGTGATGTTGGTGATGATGATGGTGATGATGATGATGATGATGATGATGATGGTGGTGATGATGATGATGGTGATGATTATTATAATAATAATAATAAAAATTGATTGACGCTGTCAACGTCAGACGTGTTTTTTACTAATTTTTCTGTTCTTTTCTATAAAAAATGTATTTATTGGCCGTTTCGATTCTACTTTGTACAATTTTAGTGGTACAAATGATACCAATGATGACTAGTCATATACTCGGACCTACACGCCAACATACATAAACGCCAACAGAAAATCATGCAAACGAGAAGTAAAACACGTCAAGCGTCCACACTATCCGCACGCCCACCACCTCCGTCCGCATCGTCCTCCTCCTCCTCATCGGAATTGTCGTCGGGTGAAGAATTCGCCACTGCACCCGACACCAGCGAGTCGAGCGACGAGCGCGGACCGCCGCCGCCGCCGCCACGACCACCTGCGCGGCGCGGACGGCCACCGCTGCCGGCACGCTTGGGGCCCGCGGGACATCCTGCCCCGCCCACGGCTCCCGCTGCCGGTGGTGTAGTGCGACGCATGCAATGGTCTCAATCCATGAATGAGAACGTCATGCGCGCCTACTATGGGGCTACAGAGGGAGAAACCAACCTATCCGCGTATCGTGTCCGGATGCTTCCTTTGTTTCAGGCCCTTGAACCGACTATCAATGTGACTGCGCAGCGATTATCGGATCAAGTGCGAGTCATCCAACGACTAAAGCGGCTGGATGACTCGACACTTGACCGGCTCCGCCTGGAGGCTCTCCCAGTTCGTGCGGCCTCCGCCTCGGCGCGGGACCCGCCCGCCATGTCGCCGGATCCGGTGCCGGCACCCGACCTGGCACCGGGGGCACCATGGGTTGATCCCAGTGCCGACGGGGATGACGTCACGAACCTGAGTGTGAGTACTTCAGACAATGAGCAATTGAGGAGGACTCTGGAAGAAGCGATTGTGCAGCATCGCTTCACACCCGATTCTAGGCCACGATTACCACGTTTGCCCATGAATAGGCGTAATCTAGCGTTGATGGGAGCCCTAAACGCTTTACTGGAGCCGTATATACGATCCAGTAAAGATTTGGATGATACGCACTCGATCATGTACTGCGGGGCCATCGCAGCGTGCCGTGTTGCTCGAGTCAAGTTTCCGGACTCTGACCGTGCACCTAGGACCGCTGGGGGTGTCCCCGCATGGCAGGTGCGGATCGAGCGACGTATCGACTCGTTTAGGACTCTCATTGCAAAGCTGATCTGCTTCAGGGGGGGCAACAACCGCCCCCGAGTAATGCGCTTTGTGAACCAGGCGTTCGCGGGAACGGGTATTGCACCCCGCGACTACATGGCCAACCTCACAGAGCGCATCGACTTTCTGAAGCAGAAGGTTTATGCATGGGCAAACCGTATTCGCCGCTACAGAGAGCGTGTGAACCGATTCCAGCAAAATCGCCTTTTCCAGAGTGACCAAAGGAAGGTTTACCGAAAGTGGGAGGAAACCGACTACCGTGTGTCCGACGCGCGGTTGCCGGATGCTACTGCCATGAGTGATTTCTGGCGTAGTATCTGGTCGGCGCCCGTCGGACACACCGAGGGTGAATGGATGACCGTTGTCGAACGTGAATGCGAGACCATCGAACCTATGGGGGCAGTTACCATCAGCCCCGAAGACGTAAGTTGTGCTATCCGCACGACTCAAAACTGGAAAAGTCCTGGGCCGGATGGATTGCACAACTTCTGGCTAAAATGGTTTCGATGTTCACACTCACGATTGGCAACGCAATTCCAACAAGCCCTCGAGCTCGGTTCCCTGCCACCTTCCTTAACAACTGGTGTAACCTTCCTGCTCTACAAGTCCGGTAGTACCACGGAAGCGAAGAACTACCGACCCATCACGTGCTTGCCCACACTGTACAAGCTCCTTACATCCATTTTGAGAGTAAAAATTAACACGCACATTGTTTCGAACAATGTTTTGGCTCCTGCTCAAAATGGATGTAGGGTTGGGTCCCGTGGTACTAAAGAGCTCCTCCTCATCGACATGACCATTTGCCAGCAAGTCCGGCGTAACAAGGGGGCCCTCTCCGCCGCTTGGATTGACTACAAGAAGGCCTATGATTCGGTGCCTCACTCATGGTTGGAAAGGGTCTTGGAGCTGTATAAAGTTAATGCAACTTTAAGATCCTTTCTCGGCGCTTGTATGAGGCAGTGGACCACAGTCCTTCGTCAACCAGGAGGCGGGGATGGCCCCTCTGGCCCGCAGGACTTTATAAGGATCGAGCGAGGAATATTCCAGGGTGACAGTCTGAGTCCCTTATGGTTCTGCCTAGCTCTGAATCCCCTCAGCACCCTGCTGAAGGATTCAGGACTAGGTTGCCGGCTTCGGAGAGAGGGTGAAGTCATTTCTCACCTTCTGTATATGGATGATCTCAAATTATTTGCGCCAAATAGCCAAGACTTGTTGGAACTACTGCGAACCACAGAAGTTCTCAGTAGTGCCATCAATATGGAATTTGGTGTCGATAAGTGTGCGGTTATGCATGTGCAGCGGGGGAAAGTAGTAAATTCAACAAATTTACAGCTTTCTGAGACAATGTCGTTCAGATCTATCTCGGAAGCAGAAACCTATAAATACCTTGGTATGTCACAGTCTTTGGGTATTGAAGATATGGGAATTAGACAGGCGGTGAAGGAGCGCTTTTTCAGCCGGCTCACAAAAGTACTTAACAGTCTTTTGTCAGGAGGCAACAAAGTGCGCGCCTTCAACGCCTGGGTAATACCCATACTCACATACTCCTTTGGCATACTAAGGTGGACTCAGACCGAGCTGGACGCCCTGGATCGAAGGGTCCGTACACTGCTTACCACACATCGAATGCTACACCCGCGCTCATCAGTTATGAGATTGTACATCCCGCGTAAATGTGGAGGCCGCGGCTTCTTAAATGCCAAAGACCTCCACAACCGCGAGGTGTACAATCTTAGAAACTATTTTCTTAACAATGAGTGCGGGATGCATCGTGATGTGGTGGCAGTAGACCGGAACCTCACGCCGCTCTCCTTGGCAAAAGAGAACTGGCGCAGACCTGTGGTACTAAGCACCGAGGACCGCAGGGCGGTATGGAAGAGCAAGGAGCTACACGGGCGGTTCTACAAGGCCCTCACGGGACCTGACGTAGATCTGCTCGCGTCGGTGAACTGGCTACGATTCGGGGACCTCTTCGGAGAAACCGAGGGTTTTGCCTGTGCAATTGCTGAAGAGGTTATCATGACGAATAACTACCGGAAATATATCCTGAAGGACGGTACGGTCGACATTTGTCGGGCATGCCGCCGTCCCGGTGAGTCACTCAGGCATATTATTTCCGGTTGTTCTCAGATTGTTAACACCGAGTACTTGCACAGACACAACCTCGTAGCCAGGATTATACACCAGCAGCTTGCTCTTCAATACGGCCTTGTGGGCTTCGAAGTGCCTTACTATAAGTACACACCTGCGGCAGTTCTCGAAAATGGTCGTGCCACGCTCTATTGGGATCGATCTATCATCACGGACAGGACTATTGTAGCCAATAAGCCTGATATCGTACTGATAGATCGATCGCAACGCCGTGCAATGCTCATCGACATCACGATCCCCCATGACGAGAACCTCGTGAAGGCCGAAAAGGACAAAGCCAGTAAGTACCTTGACTTGGCTCACGAGGTAACCGACATGTGGGATGTTGATTCGGCGATCATTGTGCCGATAGTTGTTTCTGCGAATGGTCTCATAGCGAAGAGTCTCGATCAACACCTCAAGAGGCTCTCGCTAGGTGGTTGGATCAAGGGTCAGATGCAGAAGGCGGTAATCCTGGACACGGCGCGTATAGTCCGGCGGTTCCTCTCCCTGTAGCCCTAACCACCGGCAGCTTGGGCCCGCTCCGCTGCCGGCGGCCATCTAGGTTAGGTTTTTTATAATGTGTTTATATGTTTTGTATCGTTTTTGTATGTTGTATTGTATTTTACTTTTATAATCATATTGTAAAACACCTAACCTAAGAGTAAGAATAAATAAAGGACATAATAATAATAAACCCGCAGGGCAGCTTGTGGCGAGCTGTTGGGGAGTAACGACCCCACGGACCCGAGTGCTCCCGAGAGTCGGTCAGGGTCCCCGCCTCCGGCGTGTCTTCGTCGGTCGGAGTGGAACCCCAAGGGGACCCGTAGGACTCTCAGCTCTGGCTTGCCTTAACTGGCCGTCCAGAGAGGAGTCGTCAGAGCTATATGCTCCAGGGGTGGAAGTGTAAATTTGCGTAAGTCGCGAGTTGGTGCAGCGGCTGTCAAGCCACTGCGCAGAAAGCGGTGTACACCTCTCTACACTCCTGAGCCGCCTACACCGGTGTTGCCCCTGGCTGTCTCTTGTGACGGCATTTACGGGGGCCCATCTAGTCGGCGGCGAGTCACCGCCTGCCTCGATAGCAAAGAGAAATCAATGTTATGGCAGGTGTCCGGACCTCTTTTCTATAGCTCCATTTCTGATCCATCCATCCTCCATCACCATAGCCCATTAGTCTTTTCCATTCCTTCTCAATAGTCTCTATACGCCTGCTGGGACCGATTTACGGATATGTATTTGTGCCCGTGAATGGGTTGCAGCAGGTGTACAACACAGCAAATTTCTCCAAAGGGCCTCTACGTGTTGGATCTGTATCCCCGCGCAAGCCTATCAAAAGACCGGGATTTGTAGGCCCGTGATGAAAGAGAGATACAAATAATAATAATAATCCATTTATTTTCAGGCATCGAAGGCCCATAGATACATACCTTACAAACTAACATACATATTAACATAAATTATTAATCTAAGTTATTTTGGCGACATAACAGGAAGTCTCTGTTTCGACGCCTGATCCGGCGTAGGATTTGGCAAACTCCCACGGAACCGCCGAAACACTACTCCCTTCGGCCAGAAGTCGGCGCTTGCGATGGTGTCCTGCAGCGACCGCGGCACGCGCACCACAAACGAGCTGAAGTGCACGTAGTGGCGCGACCGCAGCTGGAACACCCTTAAGTCGAAGCGGGTCTTCTTGCGAATATATTCCACCACATCATTGGCCGTAGCGGAATAATGCAGGCGCGACACATTTATGTGTCGCGCCTGCATTGCGTTGCGCCTTGTTCGGAAGGGCAACACGCAGACCAGATGTATTATCCAAGTCCGCAGTGCCACACTGGCTCTTACGAGGCACCTTGCGCGCCTTCTTCTTCTTCGTCACCGGCGTGAATCCCACTTCATCCACTCCGGCGCGAGAAAGGTCCTCAATGCGAGGAGCACTTTCCGGCACCTCAGAAGGTGCTTTGTTCCGTTTTGCAGCAGCAGCGGCGTAGTTGCGACGAGGAGCCGATGATTCAGCCACTGGAGCAGAAACCGGGATAACAGGACGCGGAGTGCGGAGCGCACGCGCTGGGCAGGCTACTGGCGTCATATTCGTGACGCATGCCGCTGACACAGCATCGCACGTATTTGCACGCGCATCGTTACTCGAGCCCAAGTCGGTGACCGCGCCTGACCTACATACCGAATCTTTGCCACGAAGTGTCACTATTTCGGCACGTAATTCAGAGATGTTATTATTGGCCATCTCCAACTTGGACTGCACTTCAACTAGACTCGCCTTCAGGAATGTTATGTCCTTCAGCAGCCTAGTAACATCGACGTGATCGAAGGACACTGGCGGTAAACGGTCCAGCCGCTTTGCAACGAAAGCAGGCACGTCATCTGGATTGGTCTCCCGGAACAGCTTTATTATGTCCTGAAGACTCTTCACACCCCCATCCCTCCTCCGAGATGGCATCTGGTCCATTTTACCGAGCGTCTGGTAAAGTAGCGCCTTGCCACTGCAAATATCGTCTTCACTAAAACTCGATTTGCAGATCTGCCTGATGCTGACTTCATCCATGTTTTCGAGGGCGTTTTGAATAAACGCCAATAACTCATTCGCTATGAGTTGTTGCGAACCCATTGCGAAGTACACAGGGCAGCGACCTAAGTCGCGCCAATCGCGAATAATTATGTTATTCGATACGTTGCAATGAGACACGACTGCTTCCAAGCGCGCATCGCATTGCACTGATTATGATGATGGTGGTGATGATGATGATGGTGGAGATGGTGGTGATGATGATGATGTTGGAGATGATGATGATGATGATGATGATTATGATGATGATGATTATGGTTATGATGATGATGGTGGTTATGATGAAGATGATGGTTATGATAATGATGGTGGTTATGATGATGATGGTGGTTATGATGATGATGGTGGTTATGATCATGATGGTGGTTATTATGATGATGATGATGGTTATTGTGATGATGATGGTGGTGGTTATGGTGATGACGATGATAATCATTTCTTATTATTTGGACCGTCAATAGTTTCAGTTTGACTACCTTAGTTCAATTAAAATGGTGGGTACTAGAATTAGTCATTATAGTTTGCAATCGTATAGTTTGCAATCGTGGAATGAAACTATTTACATTTCTGTTGGGTTCAGTTTTCTCGGACTACATACACCATTTATCATTCGTAGTCGTAGGTGTAAAATCGGATCTATTTTTCCGTCTCAGTGCGGCCACGACTGTGAGTGGCGTGCGTTTGGTTTAATGGTGTAAGTGGTCAATGCGTTTTGATTGTCCGACAGCCATGGAGGTGGTTGTTAAGACTCTATTGCTCGATGTAGCATCTGGAGTATTGTAACTGCTGTGAGTACTGCAACCCATTTGTTGTTTTTGTTGAAGTGAAGTGTTTCATTTTTACTATTGTAGAACTATGTCGGTTACTAGCTAGTAAAGTAGTAAGTACATAGACAGACTGGCTAGTCTGTTTCAAATGTTAATGAAGTTGATTTTAATTCCCTTAGTTGATTAAATGAGTACCTAAAGAAAATATGATACTGAATTGCGGCATTTAATTTTGTATTAACTACTTTAAATGCGGAAAGGGTAATTGTTAAGTTCAATGAGTTCTTATGTCATTTGAGCTTTCAATGGACTGAGAGCAAGTTCGATGGATTGAGCGTGATCTAATAATCGCATCGGAAGTTCCGAAGCATGTAAAAGGTGCACGTGAACTGCTTTTTATGTGCAGTATACTCTTTGCGAGGAGTAGCACTTACGCGGCTGAAATGGTTAACTTCTGATGGGTTATTAGATCCTAACAAGCCCATGGACAGAAATTGAATCAGGAGCATGGTTATGGCGTAACCTGGTTGAGTAACTTACGTTTTTGTTTGAGTCGAGGGATTGACTCTTTAGTTTAAATCATTTTGACTTTTAATTGGTAAAACAGAACTTGGTTTTCAAGAAATGTAACTGAGTGATATTTGATCACGTGATGATAGATGTGAATTTTTGGTATACCGTTACGTTCTGGGGGTAAAAATGTGCCGGGGTGTTAATTGCCTAAAGACTGGCATGATTTTTGACATTGTCTAGTCAAAATCCCAAACGTGATGACGAATGTTGTAAATCGTATGTTGGGCAAAGTAATAAGTTGGCTTCAGAGTATGCCCACAGTCAGTTTGGTGACTGTGGATGGTTTTCGTACAATCATGTGATGATTGTAGACAGTGTTCCTGCGTACCTAGCTGAGGTCGTGGATGAAGTGTGCCTACAGTATTGTGGTGACTGTAGATGGTATTCCTGCGTACCTCGCTGAGGTCGTAGATGAAGTGTTCCTACAGTATTAATGGTGACTGTAGATGGTATTCCTGCGTACCTTGCTAAGGTCGTGGATGATGAGTTTGCCAATAATGTTGTTGAGAGTTATAGAGTGTTCTTGCAAACTTTATTTACTCAGGTCAGTCAGTTAAACTCAGATCAGTCAGTGACTGCGCTGAAGGTTATAGATGTGTCCGTGTACATTACTCGGATAGCGGGTGTTTTGTGGCATGTTGATGACTGTAGAATGTTTTTCTGTGTACATTGCTGAGGTCATGGGCGATGAGTTTTCTTACAGTATTTCTGATAACTGTTGGTGGTATACCGTGCCTTGCTAAAGTGGTGGATGTGTATAGAGTCATGTGGACGATTGTAAGATGTTCCTACGATCCTCTAACAGGTTATAGAAGAGGAGTGTGAAATGATTGTGTGTAAAATTGTTTCAAATTTGATTTCGTAAAATGTAATAGTAGTCCTTTCTATCTCATTATGTATTGAGGTCAGAATGGGTCGACCGTACCAGAGGCTTGATCGTAGCCGTAGCCCGTTGTGTCTGCCTGTGAGTAGTCCGTGGGTACGCGGTGCGCGACAGGCTCTGGCGGAGGTCGCGTTTTAGAGACCGTAGTGTCATAGGGTTGAATCGGCGATCCCTTAGGGATGCGCGTAATGTTTGTGATTATGTGATAGTCAATATGCCATTAATGAGATTATATTCTTCCGCAAGTTTTCTGTAATGTTTTACATAAAATGTGGCTAGGAAAGCCAGATGGTACTTGTTTGTTTTTGATTTTAAATTGGTGGTAATTAATTGACCACAAGTGAGCCTAAAATCAGTTGCAAAGATTAAAATGATTTTTCTTGAATTGAGATGATTTTACGTAGACAGATTAAGAAGTAATTTGGTCAGGAGTGACCGAGTGGTAACAAAGACTACTGGTGTACGTGTTTGTTTCAGATACAAGCGAGGACGCTTGTCTTGTCAGTATGGCCGTGTCGGAGACATGCTTCAGTTGGCGCAGACGTGTACGACATGTCGAGTCATCGAACGTCTGAATAGTCTTATTTGCAATGTTTACATTTAATTTGTTAAGAGTTATAAAATCTAGAAAACGATAAGCAATGTTTTGCTTGAGATGTTCTTTGCTTGGTCCATGCAGGTAGACATTAAACGTCATGTTGGTATCTACCCGCCTATGAAGGAGGTAGTTTGTGAGTTGACGGTATAAAAGGTCACTAGCGCAGTATTCAGGGATTCATTTCTTGATTTAGAGTTGGAATAAAGCATTCCAGGGTTGAGTAAATGATGCATGGACGCAAGCTTATAACTCTCCAGTCGTTTTCTATCAGTATAGTTTATAGTGTTGTAAATAGTCTTGTTTTAAGTGTGTACTTGTTGTGATTATTTAAAGTTTGGAAAATGTAAGACCGTCTGAGTTTCTTGCTGGTTCTTCTCACGACAGAGGTTTATCATTTGTGAACCAGTATAATAAAAGATTGTAATTTACCTTGTGTTTAATTATGTGCGTCCATGCATAGTATACACCTTTGTAAGTAGATACGATCAGTAGCTAGAAATTAAAATATTCGCCCCCCCGTTCTCGGCTGTCCCTCTGACATATTTATACTAAATTAATAAGACGCACAATGTTCTTGCTAGGTTTAATTCTGTTTATGTAAGTTGAAATATTTAGTATTGAAATATTTAGGTACTCGGAAGCAAACTTACGGCCCTACCGCAAATTTCCTAATCTGCAAATTTTGAGGATTTGTCTCTGTCACTCTAATAACGCCTTCGTTGGAGTAACAGAGACAAATCTTCGAATTGTTCGCTTACCTAGGTTCAATGCTTGCTTCAATTTACATTTTCGCTTGGTCATGACTCAATGTAACAGAGCTACGAACAAATAAAACATGGAAGCCGCACGCCATAGTAAATTGCCTTTCAAAAACGGTCCTGAATTTTAGTTGACAAATGTCACCCCCTCTTTATTGCATCACGGCAAAGAATTTCAATGTCAACCTATGTATAAAAACTTAAACCGCCATTTAAAAATAGTTGTGATTGGTGTATCAAACTTTTGATTGGCTATATTCTATAAGCATTTGTCAAAGGTGTTGCGCCGAAATATGCGCGGTGTTGAGAAAAGCGCTATGTCCTGCCCATCTTGGCACAATTGAACAATTGATTTTGGGGGCATCTTTGAACTGCGTGAGACGTCCATGTTATTATACAGGGTGGTCCAAACCTTGACGTCAAAAAATTTTTTTTAGGTTCCCTACGTCATGGGCTATCAGAATATACCCCATGTATGTTAGCCGATTTTTTGTAGTTTTCGAGTTATGAATTTTTGAAATTTTTTTTTTGATAAATTCTGGAATGAAAAAATTTATTGATAAAAAAAAATTGGGTTTATTTAATATTTTCTTTTTGTAAAAGTATTACTACAAATAAAGCATTTACTGACAAAGAAATTAGCTTCCTCACTTTGATACAAGTAGGATAAAAAATACCAAATACAAAATTTTACGTTAAAAATGCATCAAAATAGCATTAATGTACGTAAATAAAAAAAATAAACCGTATCCCAAGGATTTTTGGTAATGTAAAGACTACCCTAGACCTTAAACCTTCGTAAAAGCAAAAAAAAGGGATACTTAATAATGAGGATTTTTCGGAGCAGTCGGTCAAATAAATTTAAAAAAACTTAAATTGAGTTTTTGTGGTATTTTCTGTCTTTGTTTATTGATAAGAACAACAAAACAGACGAAATTTCACTTTATTTTGAAATTAAAAATTTAGAAGTTTTTTTAAGTTTATTTGACCGACTACTCCGAAAAATCCTCATTATTAAGTATAATTTTTTTTTGCTTTTACGAAAGTTTAAGGTCTAGGGCAGTCTTTACATTACCAAAAATCCTTGGGATATGTTTTATTTTTTTTATTTACGTACATTAATGCTATTTTGATGCGTTTTTAGCGTAAAATTTGCAATTTAGTATTTTTTTATCCTACTTGTATTAAAGTGAGGACGCTAATTTTTTTTGTGAGTAAATGCTTTATTTGTAGTAATACTTTTACAAAAAGAAACTAGTTAAAAAACCCAACAGTTTTTTTTTATTAATAAATTTCTTGATTCCAGAATTTCTCAAAAAAAAAATTTTCAAAAATGAAAACTACAAAAAATCGGCTAACATACATGGGGTATATTCTGATTGCTCATGACGTGAGGAATCTAAAAAAAAATTTTTGACGTCAAGGTTTGGACCACCCTGTATGGTCGCAGTAACAGAGAGCTAAACTTTGCCTTGCTTGGCTTGCTTTATTGTAAAAATAATGTAATTAGTATTATTATTTTATGACATAGCTTTAGTATAACAATTTATTTCTGTATTAAATGCACTTTATAATAATTTTTCTAATTTTTTGGGAATGTCATTATTTATTACTAAACGCCGTGTGGTGACGGCAGTAAGAATACAAATTTTGTCACCACCCCAACTCCTCCTGCGGGTGTCGTAAGAGTCGACTAAGGGATTGAAGTATCACTGACCATTATTTGTTAAATATTGATGATGGGCAGCAGCGTCATCATAGTGAACACATTACTGCGATCACCAATCCGCTTGCCCAGCGTGGCGATTATGGGCATTTACCTCCTAATGCGTCTTGTTAATAGGAGAGGCCTACGTCCAGCAGTGGACTGTGATAGGCTGATGACGTGACGTGACGTGACGTGGCGTTTATGTCGACTGAATACGGATTCTCAAACTGCTGTAAGAAAGAGCTAATTGTAACGTATTCTTGCAAATAAACATTTAAATTTCTTGTAAAATAAATAATTTACGTCGCTAAATAGGCATCACTTTGAAATAAGTGCAATTTAATTGACTGTGTAATGATACTAATGATCCACTGATGCAGTAGCAATCTCGTTAATTATTCAACGTTATCGATTCAAATGGTCGCAATTATGAGAACTGGAGCCCACCTCATTAGCCATTAGCACATTTGGCTCGTTGCTTCACGGGAAATCCTCACTATACTGGTTTAATCACAAAGTATTACCACTTAAGTACAAATTACTTCAGACAACTTGTCATTACTAAAAAAAAACTGGCCAAGTGCGAGTCGGACTCGCGGATGAAGAATTCTGTACAGGTTATCAATTTACCATAAAAATCACGTTTGTTATGTATATGGGAGCCCCCTTAAATGGGTAAGTAATGAAACGTATACGAACTAAAGCTATATTATTCAGGACGTATAAATCAATTTGTATAATTGTGTAACGTATAAAGTACTATTGGTATAAATTACTTAATTTATAATATCATAACATATAATTTCATTTTGTATAATTTACTTTACATATAACATTGTTTACTATAACAATACATTGACATAATAACGAAATAATATAATTCATGTAAGTTTAAATATTTTGATGTAGTAATCTTTATTGTTAGCAGTTTATTTATATGGGAGTCGCAGTTCTAACCTGACCTTCTTTTCTGATGGCAGTAATTTCTGCGGGGATCCCAGTTCTAACCTAACTGTTTCTATCTGTTTTATTCTACCTACCTATCTGTTTTATTCTACTTTTTACTATTTGTTGTTATAGTGTAGTATTTGTAATTCTTCAAGATTTGTAAAAATGTCAACTGTCTAAATATCACGGTACACGAGATACAGCTTGGTGACAGATGGACAGACAAACAGCGCAGCCTTTAGTAATAGGGTCCCGTTTTACCCTTTGGGTACGGAACCCTAACAATTTAGGTTTTTTAAACAAATGTTTGTCAATAAAACAATCTAATTAAGATCCCGTGTAATTAATGTTGTCACGGTTTACAATTAGCTACTTGAAAACAAGATTAATTATTTTCATAATTAATCTTGTTTTCAATAATATATTTAAGTAATTTTTGGAAACTTCAAAACAAATTGTTTATTGGAAACTTGTTACAACAGTAATGGGCGGATTTTTATTTTGTTGTACTCTTTTCAAATTTGGATATTTTCATATTTTTTCTACTCAGAATCGCGAGCTCTTTTGATCCTCATTAGCAGAAAAAAGTGTCCCGAGAATCCCATACATTTTTCTGTCTTCCACTGAGTTACGGTTGAAGAATGTGTATGAAAAATATTAACTCAATGGATTTCTTTTTTGTGACATTTTTTAATTTCTATCAGGACCGAAAGAGCTCGTGATTCTGAGTAGAAAAAAATGTAAAAAAGTCTAGATTCGGAATATAAAAAAAAACTACAACATAATAAAAATCCGCCCTAATAATACATACATATTATAATGTGCACCCCGTAGAGGCACAGCAATGTACTTTAATTAAAACTAAGATAACATATTACTAGCAACTTTATTTATTATAGGCCACCTGAAAAAAGCAGTTTCGTTTAATGTTAGGTTTGAATGATAATAATATGGTGGTTGATTGAAAAAAATATGAAATTATTTATAAATATTATAAATCAAAAGGTATTCAGTATTACTTACAAAACATATTCATATGGCAAGTCCCCATACCCCAATAGCCCCGCATCAATGTGGGCAATTGTAATGGTGCATTTAGACCAAACGAGCATTCGCTCATTCTATCCCTCACTCTACGAAATTCGTTCGTTACTCAAAACGTGATTCGTTGATTTCGTAGAGTGGGGGATAGAATGAGCGAATGCTCGTTTGGTCTAAATGCATCTTAAAAATACGTCTCGGTTGTCCGCCACCTGAATAGTGTGGTTGCAACCTCACGTATGTATTGTAATGCTAAGGGTCAAACCATTTATCAGATGCCCAGATAAAATCTCGCGGAGGCGTGATGCATTATTACTAGCAAGGATTCTTGTAGTGCTATTACTATACCCACCATAAATTACCTTCTGAAAACCATTGTAATGGGAACCGCAATTTCATAAAAAATACAAAGAAATAAAACATGGAAGTCGCAATAGAAAATTACATTTTAAAACGGTCCTACAATTTTATCGACAAGTGTCTACTTCAATATTTCACGTTTATGAATTTATTTACAAACAATTATATCAATATTTTTTATTTTATTAAGTGCAACAAAAAATGTATAGCAAATCATGATCCCACAATCCTCCTTAAAGCTCTTTTTCCATATATGTTTGTAATTTATTTAAATCTCTTAAATGATGCCTGTACAAATCAGTGTAACACGCGTTGAAATATTTTTGCGATTGTATGATTCGTTCAGGAAAATTACAATAATCTGATGTTAAAAAAGATTCTGCCTAATTGTACATATTTGAGAACTCTATTTGAAATCAGCCCGTTTGTATTATTTTCTATGAAAAATTACACCTAACCCGTATTATTTATTAATTGATCGCGCGTGTAGTTAACTGATTTACTGATTTACTTATTTTGTGACTGGTATTCACAGGCTAGATTATATGAAATTGTCAAAAATGTCAAACATTTGCGCGGTGTTATATCAATTATATGAAAAGTGCCGCCCACCGCGGCACAATTGTACAATTGTTTTTTTGGAGGCATTTTTGAGCTCACATTAGACGGCCACGCTTATGATTGCAGCATTAAAAAAATGTTGACCTCATATTTCTATTTTTCTCATGGCGATGTGAAGAACGATCATGATGAAGTTGTTATTCGGTATAGTTATTTAAATGAGCAGTTAACAAAATGTATATGCGTGAATTGTGGGTAATGGAGTGTCATATCTGTTGTAAATATTATTTTCGGGTCGTAAAATATGCATGACATTTAAAATATTCCAACGCATTGTTATTATCTACAGGTGGATTTCTTTACTGATTTTACTTATGGAAAACACATGGATTTCAGCTTTTGGGTATTAAGTTGGTAAAAGTGATATCATATTATCCCCTCGTATGCAGTCTGTCCAAAAGAAAATCCTAATTTTCAATTACTATGGTGACGTCCTTTCAGATCGTCTCCACACTTGTTGGGTTCAAATGCAGAACGAAGAAAGTAGGGGGCAAGTTTCTGCTAATTCAAAAAGTATGTGATTCAACAAGCTTACTACGTAGGTATTCTCTTATTTAGGTATTCACATACACGATTTACTTACTTGGTTGCATAATCTTTAGTATTAGATTTATAGGTATCATGGCAATGCTTCTCAACCCGGTTTTAATTAAATTTCATTAATATTAACACTAAGTAAGTCTGTAGATGTAGACAATTGTGAAAATAATAATTATAATTACTACAACGTGCAAAGTAAAAGACATCAACGAGCTCTACAAATTCGTTCTTTCATGTAAGATAGCATAATTAAAATTAGCAGTAGCATCATTTAGTACGAATTCGTTTTTGAATGGATACCTAAAGGATGAAGAATGGTGACACAAGATCACAAGATCATCAAGGAAATATCGGGCATTGGTTTCTGTCATACCTACGAATATGTCATTAGGGTGACAGAGAAAGATCCTGGTTTGCGAATTTCGAAGTTCGAAGTCTGCAAAGCGCAAATAAAAAAGAATAACAATATAAAAAATGCATTTGATTATATTTTATTGAATTACTATAAAATAAAACAATGAAAACGGCGTATATTAATTAAATTTAACTTCATCTTGACGTTTTGAACACTTTACAGGGTTCGTGTTCTGCGGGCGACATCCGAGTTTATCCATTTTCATAGTTTTATTTCATGTGTAATCCTCGCCGTAACCGAAGAAAATATTATAAATTGGGTACTATATGTTACAACAGGGTATTTAGACAAGTTGCCAATCGCTAACGCTTAATCGTCAATCGTAAACGAAAAACAGATAACTGTCTTTGTCACATTCATATGAAAGAGTGACAGAGAGGAAAAACTACGATACGCTACTAAGCGTTAGCGATTGGCAACTTGGCTAAGCACCCAGTTTGACTGCAAGGGCAATTTTAAAACTAAGTACATACGCAATATTTTGACCTACAATATTTTTATCTCACTAATTATATTTACATACTTAATAGACAGGAACTTATATTATGTGCCTATTTCGTTTAATGTAAACAAATGTCAAGGGCTCGCAATCGAAGCCGGATGGTCCGCAATATTCGCATACATTTTTATTTATCGTTTCCCATTGACGACATCCGTAACCGTTAAATTACGTGCAACATAGTTCCCACCGAGCTGTTCATCCGTTTGCTATCATAAAACGTTTTTAATTAAGACCGTGCTGTATAATTATTTAATTTAATCATATATTTGACACCCCATTATTGTAATCATGACATTAACCTTAAACCTAAAGTGTAACATTAATATCCAATATTGTACACTCTAGAAGGGTATCATGTACCGACTAAGACTATTATAAATAGATGTAAGAACATATTATGTACTGATGAACATGACAACAATGGAATAAATGAATATGAATATTAATACCTACTAATGCGATTCAGTTTAGGACCTAATATGAATCGCGATGTGTCAGATCCATAGAATAACTGTACAAAACTGACAGAACCTAAATTGAATCGGCTTCGGGACAGGGGTCACGATCCTCGCTGTGGGTCGTACCTGGTTCAACAGGTTTCCATAGCAGTGCAGCGGGGGAACGCTGCAGGCATTATGGGAACCTTTGGGCCAGGTACGATGCAGTGTGGATTATTTTAGGTAAGTTTTAGTTTTGTAATTTGTATATTTTAGTTTTATATAATGTTGTTAGTGTTTTAAAATAAAATATTAATTGTAAAATTGAATCGTATTTAATAGATCAGGGTGCTTAGCCAAGATGCCAATCGCTAGCGCTTAGTAGCGCAACGTAGTTTTCCCTCTCTGTCACTCTTTCATATTAGTGCGACAAAGACAGTTAGCTGCGATTAACGATGAAGCGCTAGCGATTGGCAACTTGGCTAAGCACCCTGGGTAGCCCCCCAGGATATTGTAGAATTTGTGATTTAGTACATGATTTTTCTTTAGAATAGGTACTGCAAATTAAAAATCCGAAAACCATATAATTCAATTCTTAAGACGCTTTCAAAACCTAAACAATTAATGTTTGTCTGTGTATTGCGTCACAGATATTTTATGGTACTCTATGTGAAAAGCCTATTTTGGTTTTATTATAATTAAATACCTGTAGGTATTTAATTATAATAAAACCAAAATAGGCTTTAGCTTTATAGGCTAGCGATATATAAGTACGTGTGAACAAGTATGTCGCAGACTCCATGTTCCAGACATAAAGTCTAGCAACATTCTATTCAAAAATACTTAATTCTAGGTGTGAATAATAATATTTATGATTTCATTTTGAAATTTATATCATAAATGTATTTTTTAACAATACTTTATAATTGTTTTGGTAGAAATTCCACAGTTGCTCTGTTTTGTAAAGTTTTTACAAGTCACAACATTTAAAATATATTGAATGAAGATTAATAAATAATTAAACTATAACAGACTGTTGAAAGTTGAACAATGTGACCGCAAAGTAAAAAACCTAAACAATACAAGGATATTATTGACCGGTGGTATTGCACTACGATTCAATCTGATTCGTATCCGTCATCAAACACAATGCATTACCGAAGTCGTGAGCTGTAGTCATAATGAATGACACAAACGTGTGAGTTTTCGGTGCCTGTGTCCTTACTCTTTACTATGAGTGTGGTGTGCCACGACCGTAAATTTTAACCGTATGACTTACTTTTTATATCATAACATAACAGGTAAGTGATTTCTTATAAATGTTAACGGTTGGATTTATTTAGTTTTACTGTCACTTTTAGAGACGTTCACTAAATTGAATAAGAAAGTTCACGTATTAAAAGATTTTAGTTGCAGTCAGGTTTATAATTGTGAGTTAGTTTAGTAAAACGTCCCACTTTGTCGTTTGCCATAAAGCCGCTTTGTCAGTTTATTCATATGAAGATACAAGGAAATCTCGTCTTTATGGTAAGCCACAAAGTGGGACGTTTTACTAAAAACTAACATTTCTATAAAACCTCAATTTTGGCGATATTAAAATATAAATAGACCGATCAAGTTTAAATCTCTAAAGATATCGTACTGTTGTCGTCACAAACTTGACTGCAACTAAGGTTTTTTAAACTCACGCTAATTGGGGGCCCAATTTCCTATGGGTGGATAAGAATTTGTTGCTGTTTTAACTGATAAGTATGCCTAAAGGATGTACAAAAAAACTTAAGGTTTTAAGAGGCGAAATCGGATGGAAAAGTATCGGCATCGAAAGATTGATGATGGGCAGCAGCGTCATCAAAGTGGACAGATTATTGCGATGACCAGTCCGCTTGCCCGGCGTGGCGATTATCGGCATTTACCTCCTAATACATCTATACGTTGTATTTGCCGTGTGGTAGGTAACGGCAGTAAGAATACATTTGTCACCACCCCAACTCCTGCGGGTGTCGTAAGAGTCGACTAAGGGATCGGAGTGTCACTGACCACTATTTGATAAAAGATTGATGATGGGCAGCAGCGTCATCATAGTGGACACATTACTGCGATCGCCAATCCGCTTGCCCAGCGTGGCGATTATGGGCATTTAACTCCTAATGCATTTAAACGCATAGTTAATAGGAGAAGCCTACGTCCAGCAGTGGACTATCATAGGCTGATGATGATGATGACATCTAGGATAGGAGAGGCCTACATCCAGCAGTGTACTGAGATAATATGATACCTTTTTTTTTGGCACACGTCCGTTGTAGGTACTATAACGTACCTAAATATAATCTAGCGGCCTCATGGTAGCGCCACAGCCACCTCCGCAGCTGTCGTGAGGGCCCCGCCCCGCGGCCGACGCGGGACCACGACGAGTTGACAGCTCACATGGTGCTCGTGAGATTGACATTTCAGTGTCCTTGTGAAAGCGTCAGCGAGATGCGACACGGCGGAAGCGAGTAAGTTCAAAGACAATGGGCTTTTTCCGTGGACCATCCGTAGACAGGTTTATGTAGCAATGTACAAATTGCAAAACATTCTCAAAGTTTCGGGAACATACTCGGAAATTTCCGAGAATATAAGAGTAAGTTCTCATTGAGAATGTTTCTACGAGAACTTATAAAAAAGTGTTATGAAGAATATTATAGAACGTATTGCGAAAACATATACCCGAGAAATTTGACCGGTGGTTGCTAAGACCGAGTGGCCGAGGGGTACAGGCATCAGCCGCGAAAGCTGAGTACGTGGGTTCGATCCCCACCTCGGACGTTAGGTGATCTTGGTCGTTTTTCTTTGGTATATGACATCTAATATTTATAAGAATATTATATTTTACAATTGAGTAAACAAGGCATAAAAATATACCTTAAAAGGCATATACATATATTATATACAACGGTTTTGGCATGATTAGATAGCTTGTAACATTTAAATTACCGAGAACATTCTCTATAGAAGTTTCGCAATTTATGAAACTTCTCCTCGGTAAATTGCTAGGTATACATGTATACACAATTATATTGTAGGCTGCATATGCAATTTATTTGCGTAGTCAATTCGTGAATGAGAACGAATATTCTCAGCCATCTTAATTGACTAAATTCAATGAATTACTTAACGTAAATAGTTTCAGATTTATTTTATTTTATTTTTTTTATTTATATAATATTTATTGCACAAAATAAAAATCATGAAAAAGGCGGATTTTATCAATAGCGTAAATTAATTTGACACAATACAATTCAGTTCTTGGCGCAAAATTGTTTACTTTTAGACTTTTTGCAATACACTTAAATGTATTTTTAAGAGAAAAAAATTATAATATCGTGCTCAAACGAAGAGCGAGAGCTTAAATATACAAGTATACAGGTAAAAAAGTATAATTAAAATTAAAATCTAAAATCAAAATTAGATAGTTTGCGTTATTGATGAGCCGATTATAAATTTCACATGCTACAAAATTATTCACGTGATAAGATTTTGTAAAATCTAATAAGTACTATTGTAACTGTTTGGAAAATTTTAGAACCTTCCCATTTAATTTGTGGCGCTCAAAGGTATAATTTGTCATTCAAGAACGGAGCCTAAGCCTAGATCCATAAAGAATAATACTTACTAAACTAAGTTATACATAATGTAATTAAATCATCAAGATCCAGATCGTTTTTCCGTATTGGAAGGTAGTTTTGTTCAAATTATTACTCTTCCTAAAAAAATGTTTATGCTAGTTATGAGAGTAAAAAATGCTATGATTGTACAGTCACCACACGGGATTGTTGAGCCACTTGCCACTGTTCGCAACTTGGTCGAATAATACAAATCGGGTTCCGAACTCTTATGAGGCTGGTATCACGACTTCGGCCGAACTCTGCTGACCAATGGGGGCGGTCGTTGCTACGGTTAGCCAATGACCGCTCGCGTATTCTTCAGAAGGTGACATTACCATGGTTACGTAATAACAAAAATGTTTAACCAATGATTGTTCGCTATTTTTCCGGAAGCTGACGTTACTATAGTTACGTTATAACTAGACCCCGGTATCGGAGGTGCAAAATGATAGCTGTCAAGTTCTTACTTAGGGATAGGTAAACTCATTTTGTGATGTCGATATCGATACTCGATTTTTTGTGCATTTTTTCTTTTATGTACTGTGGCGTTCAGAATTGCATGGACAATTTATGAATGAATTCATTCATAAACTGTCCATGCAATTTTGAACTAGGGTTGACAGACTGTACAAGGACCATTTATTTGTATACCTTTTTTCGGGATCTATGATAATAATTAACATTTAATACCCGATTTTTTGTACAATTATTTTTTTATGTACAAGGACCATTTATTCGTAACCCTTTTTTGGGATCTATGATAATAATTAACATTTAATATAAAAAACATTACTATTACAATACAAATCTCTGGTTGCTATTACATTTATTATGTTTCAAGTTGCACAACATTGAAGAAAAACTTTTGAGATATTAAATACTTATAATAAATTATTTATGTCAATAGACAGTTAAAGTCATCTCACAACATGTTTACGAGTCTATTCGCCTAATATATTTTATACAATAGAAAGTGGAGTCACTTCTTGCTGAACACCCTGAACTTCAAAAATGAATGAAAAACGTTTAATATACAATTTGCAGAATACAGAATCATTTCCAGATGTAGGAATATAAAAAAGCACATGGAGTCGAATTGTCATCAAGAGAAAATCAACAACGTATGTTCCACTAATATTGATTATTTAATTTGTAAAGGATATTCCATTCCAATATTTGTAATCTTGCATAGCTTGCATTGCAACTCAATCTTGTATGAAAACACTCATAAAAAAAGAAAAAAAATTAAAACCAATTAAACTGTAACCGAGATTTGCTTAAGTTTTTCGTCAGTTGTAACATACTTTGGACCAAATTGGAAAACCCAAACTTCAGAAGGTTCATCGACAATTGCCTCAATAAAAAGTATTGCCATGTTACATAACATTAAATAAATTTAATATTTTTTTAATACATGTTGATATACACGGTGCCTCACGAGGTAACCACATAATTTTAACTATGCATTCTAGACATCAAAATAAACAAAAAATATTATGAGACCAAATGTCAAATTCCACAAAAAATATATATTTTTATTCGATTTTTTTTAGACTTTTTGAATACTTTTTAACATT
>JALPQI010016414.1:0-34483 GCA_025490895.1 Thaumatotibia leucotreta
ATTCAACTCCTTGCAAGTTTTCAATTCAATCAAGGTAAGCTGGAGCTTGTCTAAAGTTTCCTGCTGGCGAGCTGCAGCGGCTGTGGCTCTGCGAGTCAGCATTATTAATATTTATTAGGAAAAAACAACTTGAAAGGAAAAACAAGACAAGGAATCGCCTACTCAAGCCGAGTGATAGCTACTTACAGTATACACATGAAATAATGACGTCTCACTTTGCCTTTATGAATTCGCAATGAAAGTTCTCTTATTTTACTAAATTAAAACGAAATTGGCGTAAATTACCGAGTAAAATAAAGAGATAAGACAAAAAACTAACACAAATTTCAAATTTATAACCTGTGACGGTTACAAATTCGAGTTAATGCAAGACACTAGCAAACGTCACTAAACCACTTCACTTTTTATATTTACATTAAATATACGACTTAAACTATTAAATTCACACTTAAAGGGCTTAATTTAACATTAATTATGATTAAATATGTAATAATTATAAGGGACCCGGCAAAATCAGCTGTTCATTCTTTGACAGCTCAGAGGCGTTTTTAATTAAGCCACAATGGCTCAAGTAATCAAGATTGTTTATTACTAATCACTCTTACGTTTAAATAGTAGCTTTGTTGTGGTTTTGATGTTAAAATGAAGCACATGCCTAATAAATAAATTTCGAGGATTTTTCTCTGTCACTCTAACGAAGGCGTCATTAGAGTGACAGAGACAAATCTTCAAAATTTGTGGATTTCGAAGTTTGCGGTAGGCCGCTGATCGCAGAAAGAATCTATCGTTGTGAAAATATTCAGATTATCCGGAAATATATATTGGAATGCATTTTGCTTTCGCACAATATTCTTCAATATCATTTTGTCAATATTTTGTGGTGATGTTTTTTTACAAAATTCTTTTTTTCTAATTAAAATACCTGTATTGAGACTCTTGAGACTTGAATTGCTTCAGCCAACGTTGGTCAACTTACCTGTAACAAATCATAAAACAACGTAAAAATATAACAGAGCAATTTAAAAACAGTATGTTTTTATAATGCAAAAACAGTTCTGGTTTTATAGGTATATGTTTTAAATATTAGATGTCATTCACTAAAAAAAGATCATGTTTACCAACGTCAATGTTGAATGGGGAGGTAGGTAAAGTAGAACATGTTTAAAATTGTGATAAAGATATAAATAACTATGCAGTAGAGTAGTTTTGTCTTGGCGTCATGTCATTGTAATGCTAAGTGTTAATGGTGACAGAAGTATTTTAAAAGCATGAAGGACATTCATCTCGTGTTAGTCTATTTTTTTTTGATTTCAATTTGTCTGGTTTACGATGATCGGGATTTTACAGTGTATCGTAACATGCGTCATCCTCACAGTTATTTATATTATATTAGACCATGGTTGCCGACGTATCTAAATATAAGTCCGTATTTAGGAGGTTTAATTTTTAGAGCATTGATAGTACCTGATACTAGTAACGGACATACAAGTCTTGCAAATGCATCCTACATAATCACATGCCGCGCCCAGTGACATGTGCAGTATGTTATGAATCATCGGACGCGTAATACTGCATAATACTTTGTGGTTACAAATGCTTATTGTGACCGCTGATTAAGCGCTTAGGTATACCTAATAGGCAGTAAACATTAATACAAATCATTTATTATTATAATGAGTATGAGGTAAATTGTTACATTTTTGGACGCCATGGTTTGATATAGGTATTACTTGAATGTTTATGATTGGCTTACTGTGCGTAGATACGAGTATTGCTGTAGATTTGTGTAGTATTTAGATTAAGAATAATTTGAATTGTTTCTTTGAGGCTGAACTCAGAGTGCCTGTCCATCGTTTACTTAAAGTAATGACGTCAGAATGAAGCCAGCTTTAGTTTAGTTTAGCCCTGACGTTCTCGCGTAAGTCATCCTAAATAGCATAATGTTAGGATTTTTCTTTATACTGAAGCACTATTCTAAATATAGTTTTACAATAGGTATTTGTAGTAGACAAAATCAGGAATGTCCGTAGTAATACGTCACACCATTTGCATACACAATGCGGACTCCGCCAAGGTCGCTGTGACGTAATGGACAGCTTAATGTGTCTTTACCTTACCCCGAGTCTCACGATCGTGAACGTTGCAGCCTGCTTAACTTACTTTTTATGCTTCCATTTGTCAATAACAATTGCGGTAACACAGGAGGTAGGTACATTATCGAATAAATTTATAGGCTACATTATTACAGTAAGTACAGTTATAAATAAGTAAACAAATATCTTGGGACAAATCGACCTAGTTCCACAGTAAGCTCAATTAAGGCTTGTGATGTGGCGACGATATATGTACATATATAATAGATAGACACATAAAGATACTTAAATACATACACAGCCATGACCAAGGAACAAATATTTGTGATAAATAAACACACAAATAATGCCCTCGCCGGGATTCGAACCCGGAACCTCCAGATTCGTAATAGGCAGGGTCACTACCAACTAAGCTACGGAGGCTGACAACACATAGTACATTAAAAGGTATTAGGAAATCTTTTCCCTCGGCTTTTCACGGAAACGTCCGATTTCCTATTGCAGTCAAAAGTCACAAGGTCACAAGTTCAAAAAGTTACTTATTCCTTAACGCATCTAACTTAGCCGATAATTATTGTTTGTCCCTGTCGGTCTTATCAAAACCTATCGGCTTAAGTTGGGACATGCTTATGAACAAGAGGGTACATCTGTACCTGAAATTCGAACATAAAATCTTATTGATCAGAGTACCTACAACCGGATTCAACGCTCTATTTGACGCAGTTGATATGATTTACGATCCGCTTTCATGATAGGTACAATAATTGAGTCACGACAAAATAAGGTATGTTTCAAGGCAGTGATTTGCATTAACGTGTATCCCACTTTAGCAAAAACTATTTCAATCAATGTAAAGAAATATTATGGGACATTCCTATAAACGTAAAAATCGAAATAGTCCCACGGTAAGCTCTATTAAGGCGTGTGTTGTGGGTGGCATATAGATGTATCTATATGCTAAAAATATGATCGCCTAAAGGTTTTTCCGGGAAACCAACAGCAAAACAATCAAACTAGGGTAACATTTTTTCTCGCATTATTATCGCCATTCACGATATTTTTGTGCGCTCCGGACACAACGATATTATATCTGATGGTGACCCATTTCAAAAGCCTTAATTGAGCTAACAGTGGGACTAAGTTTATTTATTTAATCTTTATTGCACAAAAGAAAATCTTATCGTACAAAAGGCGGACTTAATGCCACAGAGAATTCTCTACCAGTCAACCTTAAGGCAAAACAGAAAAGAATGTAGGCAGTGCAACTTGCAAACTTAATAAAAAGACATACTAAGATAGGAAGTTCAATCCGTGTAAGATATCCCAAGATATTTATTTATCAAATCACCAAACAGCCACAGTTTGCCACACTGTCAACTTAAGGGATTCCCGTGTCCACTGCTTATCGGCTTTACCCTCGAGATTGGGCAAGCGCGTGCGCACGCGCCGCCGCGAAGTGCCACCGGCGCCAGCGCAATGTTTCCTAGAACGGCGAGGTCGCATACATTAGATACATTTACTACTTAGTTACTTGAGGAATTCGCGAGCCACTTTACAAATGGGTTTTACGTTTTATCATAGCCGGATTAAGGGCCTGTTCACACTAGCGATTTGTAAGCGATTTCTATTTATACAGAAATTGCACGCGGCGAAATCGCGGCGATTTCGCCTCCATACAAAACTCGCTCTCAAATTGCAAGTGTGCATAGAGCCTAAACAGGCCCGTAGCACGTTTTAAAGCGGGGCCGGGGCCCCAGGTTTCTGATGTTCTTTTAATTACAAATATGTATTTTAAAAAATATCCTTAAAAAAGTTGTCCAAATCTAGTGGCATGTTTAGCCTTGCGGACGTTGAATTCAGTTATGTCCTATTTTGGTAGGTATTAATTTTTTTTTTACTGCCAGCGAATTTTTAAAATTGAAGCGCGGGGCCTGCTTGTTAGGTTATTTCGCCGTTATTTTTTACCGCCAATTACATAGACATCACACACATATCATCAGCCTATTGTCAATCCACTGCTCGACAAAGGCATCTCCTATTACCTAAGCGTATTGACGGATTAGGAATTGTATATAATGGAAACGAAGTTTAATTAAAATATCCGTATTCTATTAGCTCTGATGATAGTGATAATGAGTAGGTAAATATGCTTGTTCAATTTCTGTCTGTCTGAATCAGTTTCTAATATGAAGCTGCACGGATATAGAATCTATATTATAGATATATCAACTTGACTATTGTTATATTTAAAAGTCATTAAATAAGTACTGGGCCAGCGTTGGGACTACGCAAAATAGGCACGTTTGATGTCGAGTTGCGGAAAAAATGGCCAGAATACAACAACAACAACAACAACAAGTCATTAAATAAGATCCATTGCCAATATTACATAACGATTACGATACGCATACTGCATAACATTCAATGTCAAACATAAACGCTAACTGCATAGTAAATTCTAGGTTACATATCTATTAAAAACACTTTTAAAACCGTAACTAAAACGAATAACTTAGATCCTGGTTACTTTAACCATGAACTATTGTACTGCATATAACCTTTAATACGTAACGTAAATATAAGTCCGCAACTCTTTATTACATCTTGTAAACAAGCTCATCTTTGGTACAAAAACTAGGTACTTAAAGCTTATAGAATGACGGGGACAAAAACCAATTAGTTGTTACATTTAATATTGAGTAAATTTTATAAACAACATCCAAGAGGAAGTAGTAGAATTGTCTTATCGTTATGATACTCAAATAAATAACAATCATAATACATAGGTATGCAACTTACATAATATACACATTATAGTTTGGGAAATATTATTTGACCGACTCTTATCTCACTTACGACCTTTTGTTTTGCATCATTAACCCCTTACCGCATACGAAGCCTTCTGTGGCTACCAATGTTTACTATTTTATTAAAGATAATCACTGATTAATTATTAAACACAACATTATCAATAATAAAAAGCCGTCTTCCGTAAATCGGAACATATTTTTTTTATACTTGAGGGTAAGAGATTTCTTATAAAAATGTTGAGGGTAAGTGCGTTGTGTTCATTTGATGCAGTGCGGAGAATATTGTTAAAAAGTGAAATAGATAAACAATATCTAAACGGTAAGTAATTACATTGAAAAAAATATAAACACATAGCTTCAACATTCATTTATCCATATTTTATAAAAAAATTGATAAACATTATGTATTTATAGTAGATTTGTTCTTGTTTTTAGCGACGGCCATATTTGGCTTCCTATGCGTTCATGTCAAAAATTGTGTCAGTCATATTTGGCTTCCTATGCATTTAGGTCAAAAACGATTCATGTCATATTAGGCTTCCCATGCATTAAGGAGTTTTGTTGCTTATTTCAGAAATGAATCCTTCGCGGTTTTATGGAGCATCACGTCATGTAAATATAATAATGTGAAAAATGTCTGGTACATTTATGTTTCAATGATAATCGTAACAGTTTTACAGATTTTCATAAAATGTAATATTAATAGGGTTCATATTTTCACTTTTTGATTAATTACATTTTTGGAAAAAAATACTCGTATTTTTACAAAATATAATTAATATCACAAAACATGTTTGCATTTTTAATTATCTAACAGTAAAATTGAGCTTCCTTATACTTCTTTAAACTTCCTTATGTATTTTTGCACAACGAAGTCTACTTGCATATGAAGCCAAATATGATGAGTAGCTATATTTTTGCTGTAATGCATATGAAGCCAAATATGACGGGGTACTATAATACTGTAATACATACGAAGCCATATTTGACACTACCTCTTAACTTTTTTGTTTTTGAATTTAAAAAAATAACATTGATGAAAACGTGATAATTATTCAAAATAACATGATATTATGCACGAAAAATTTTTTTTTACCAAGCCCTTCATAATTCATGCAATAAGGGGTTAACAATGGAAAAGTGTTCGACTGCTGATTGTCTAGTAAGTGTTAACGCAAAACAAAAGGTCGTAAATAAGATAACAGTCGGTCAAATAATATTTCACGAACTATACATAAATACACATTACATGCATTAGATACAGGTTTTGCCCCCAGAAAATAGATAATCTGGGGTTCCTGGGTGCTTAGCCAAGTTGCCAATCGCTAACGCTCAGTAGCATAATCGCAGTTTTCTCTCTTTGTCACTCTTTCTAATTGTGCGACAAAGACAGTTAGCTGCCCATCGTTTATGATTGATGATTGAGCGTTTGCGATTAGCAACTTGGCTAAGCACCCTGATTATAGGTATTTTAGCATAGTTCCGGAACAAAATAAATTTAAAAATATGTATGACCCTTCCATTGTTTACACAATTTACATTTGTTATCCTTCCATAAAGGGATTCCCTTTACAAGCTCTAATTTTGAAAACGGAAGCCTATTAATATCCGATTACCCACAATACGGTCACGCGCAGCGCACAAGTGCATATCCGGTGTGGGCTTCCGACAATTGAGCACGGGCCCTTCGCCATCCGGGCTGGGGACGGGACACGGCAGGGCGGCCTGAAATTATCGATAATTTTACGATTTTATCGGCAAACCACACACCATCAGCCTGTATTAGTTCACTGTTAGACGAAGACCCTCTCCTATAACCTATGCGTACGGACGCATTAGGAGGTAAATGCCCATATAATCGCTACGCTGAGCAAAAGGTTTGGCGATCGCAGTAGTGTGTCCACTATCTTTATAATGATACTGCTGCCCATAAACAATGTTCCATAAATAGATGGTTAATGACACTTCAATCCCTTAGTCGACTCTTACCACTCCCACGGGAAGAGTTGGGGTGTTAACAAATGTAGTCCTACTGCCGCCATATATTACATATTTAAATTTGGGCTATTAACCCTCCGCATAATACGAGGTGAAAAATGTCTATGTGACGTTTTTATACATTAGGGTCTAGCAAACTCCACCTCGTATGCCGAAGTTTAAAACGTATTTCTTTGTATTATTCCTGGATATTGACATTTATGCTTTTTTTTACATAAGATCTAAGATTTGAAATCGAATTGGAGATCAAAAATGTAAACAAATGGGATACCACCACATAAAAATAATCGCAAGAGGTGGGTAATCTAAAATTATTGAAATACTTTTAAAAAATGCGCATTTACATTCACTGACAGTACGTGTAGTTTTTAAATATTTTACTAATTTTTAATATCATTCATAATTTTTTTAATGATATATTTCTCTAGTGTTAATAAAATGTAGGGTGTTTAATTTATACTACTGGCAATGACAAGAAGTTTTAAACATTTGGTTCGTAGTTATAACAATGTACTTAAAAAAATCAAAACAAGATGGTGCTCCAAATGACTCTTTTATGAATTTATAAAAACTCCTAAAATTTAGCATTACGAAGTTTATGAATGCAGATTTTAGTATTTTTACCTACAAATCAATCATTTTAATTTTTTAATAGAAATAGATTCGATTGTAACCATACATGAAGACTGGAATTCGTTCTCCGTCTATCCTAAAGATTAAAGTAATACGACATTGGTTTTCAAACATTGATTATGTTGATTATTTACATCATTCTAGCAAATTTTCTAGGTATTATTTTTGTAATCAGGAAGCGTGGACACTCAGACGTATGTTTTTTATAGTCATGTCCAAAAATTATATTAATGATTGTGATACTTGTGTATCGAACATACTTTGACTTTCGCGCATCTACACCTAAACATCAAGCATTGTCTTAGGTTTAGCACCTGTAAGAATAGTTTGTAAGTGTGCAAATAAATAAAATCAAATAAATAAACCATCTCAAAATGCGACGTTAATTTATAAAGGTGTTAAAAAAGAAAAAGTTTTATACCCCTGGAATGTCACTTTAACATTGACTTTATAATGTCATGTCATTGTCATAGATTGTTTACATTTTTGACCTCGAATTCCATTTCAGAGCTTACTTATTCCTTTCCTAGGTGTTTTGTAGATCAGAGTTCTAGGCCGTGCAATGTGACTGCAATAGATTACTTAAATACTTATGTTTCTAAATCAGCTCCTCTAATTCCGCTTCATTATTGAAAAACTAATGAAATTGTATGCTTAAAATAATTTGATTATTACAAAACTCGTCGAGGGCTAAGAACGTTCAGTCAGTTACTGCTTTGGTGTTGGTACATTTCTAACTCCAGGTAAGTCGTTGATAGTAAAGTAGCTTTTTTATACAGTTATACCTAATGATAATACTTTTTCGATAAAAAATTTACCATTTCTCAAGAGGGCATTATTTTCTTACGATAACCTGACAGATTTTTACTTAAATCATTTTTATTTTTGTTGTAATATTAATTACTTGTTATTGTTTGAACTAATAATTAATATTTGATGGTGTATTAGAAATATATAAAATCATGAATAAAGTGTAATTTCATAAACTCTATCTAAATCCTTTGAAAAAATAAAATATTTTGATGTTGGAAATGTTCAGCCCAATCTCTCGGGCAATGACATTAAGTATGTAAAATATAAACTTGAAATAAGTCTACAATTATCATAATAATTAAATAAGGTCCCAATGGAAATAATTATGAACTGCCGATGAAATTACAATACATATTTAAGAAACACTGCTTGGCTCGGTAAAGTGTGTTTAATAAAACAACGTATACAATATACACATTTTCACCGCCTCGTAACGAAACATAAACTTCGTGTAATTCAACACATGATCGCCATTGACTTTCATACAAACAATATTTTAGTACCCTTTTGAAAATCCATTGTTCCTTCACCATTTATTTACAAACAATCGCAATGTTTTATTCAACACCGAGTATTTGCCATTGTCAGTGTTATCGGTAGTCGGAGTAACCTACGACGAGTATCTAGATATAGCACTTACAATAGAAAAGTGTAACAAAGGTTATCGTACTATCTATTACTTTGCTATCCAAAACATACAACAGCTGGTCATGTTACGTAGTTAGCATCATCAGTAATCATTGAATAAAATAGAATACTGTTTAAAAAAACTGAAAAACAGTAATTTACACTTAAGTTAAATGAAATGATCAACCTTTTTGACATTTATTAAATTTAATTAAATATAGTTTAATTCGAACTCTAGATCTTCTATAAAGTTATACTTTTATAACTTGATTACAAGCGTGACTGAATGTTTCAAGGATAGTCTTTTTGGAATTATAGAGTATTTACTGGAAAAAGTATAATTAATCAATCATTTTCTAATTTTTGTATCGATAGTATCAAATTAGTCGATAATCCACACATCTCTAGCGGTAATAGACTCGGTGGTCGATGCGTAACACGCCGCGAGTACACGCTAATTGTGCAGAGGTTATCTGTCTTACAAATTGTGCCCTCGACATTATTGTATTATATATAATATATTAAACAATGTTATATATTTATGTTCCCTTAGTAAGAGACCTTGAACATTGTTAAAGTCATACAATGACAATTACCTAACTAACCTAACCTAACCAGCCAACCCGAAATCTAAAATAGGTCCTTATGGCATTGCACACTGAAAAAAATAATTTGTTAATGGTAACCGAACTTTCGTCAACCTGTAACTTAAAAAAAGTGACGAGCGAAGTAAGGCAATATCTTACCAAAATCAGTTCGGTTAATTTTCTACTAAACAATTGATGTTGCGTATTGCTAAACAATATTAGTTATATCGTGTGAAAACTGTCTGTTGTATATTACCATAAGTTCAGTTATATTTAGTTTACAATTCAGTTATTGTAGACGTGCTGTATGTTGATAACAAATTTACTGTTTGTCAAAATCTTACTGAATTCACAACTTACTTTAATCAAATTTTCTGCTACGCCTAAACCAACTGGCTCAGTAATGTTTAACATAACTTTTTTGTTACCTATAACCAATTTAGAGTATTATTTTAAGCAATTTGTTTCATTCATCATCATCATCATATGAGCCGAAAGACGTCCACTGCTGAACATAGGCCTCCCCCAAAGATTGCCACAATGACCGGTCCTGCGCCACCCGCATCCAGCGGACTCCTGCGACCTTCACCAGGTCATCGGTCCACCTTGTGGGGGGCCTACCCACGCTACGCCTTCCGGTACGTGGCCGCCACTCGAGAACCTTCCCGCCCCAACGGCCATCGGTTCTACGCGCAATGTGCCCCGCCCACTGCCACTTCAGTTTAGCGATTCGGAGAGCTATTTCGGTTACTTTGGTTCTGCTGCGGATGGTCTCATTTTTAATCCGATCACGCAGAGAGACTCCTAGCATAGCCCTCTCCATTGCCCTTTGGGTGACTTTGAGCCTTCTTATGAGGCCCATTGTAAGCGGCCACGTTTCAGTACCGTATGTCATCACTGGCAACACACACTGATTAAAGACTTTCGTCTTCAAACACTGCGGAATATTGGACGAAAATATGTGTCGTAGCTTCCCGAACGCTGCCCAACCGAGTCGGATTCGACGATTGACCTCTTTCTCGAAGTTGGACCTACCTAACTGAATAGTTTGCCCTAGGTATATATATTCGTCTACAACTTCGAGTGTAAAGTCTCCGATTATTACGGGAGTTGGTGCTACATGGGAATTCGACATGATTTTCGTCTTATCCATGTTCATCCTAAGACCAACTCGCTCGGAGGCTTTACTGAGGTCAACGAGCATAGTACTTAAGTCCTCCAAGGTCTCAGCCAAGACTACTATATCGTCAGCGAATCGAAGGTGAGTGAGGTACTCGCCGTTTATGTTGATACCCAGCCTTCTCCAGTCCAGAGTCTTAAAGACATCCTCCAGTGCAGCGGTAAACAGCTTAGGGGAGATGACATCTCCTTGCCTAACTCCCCGCTGCAGCAGAATAGGTTTCGAGCTCTGGTCTTGGAGTCGGACTGACATTGTGGCGCTCTCGTATAAACACTTCAACACCTCGATATAGCGGTAGTCGACTTGGCACCGTTGGAGAGACTGTAGTACTGCCCATGTTTCGATCGAATCGAAGGCTTTCTCGTAGTCCACAAACGCTAAACAGAGGGGCAGGTTATATTCTTCGGTCTTCTGTATAACCTGGCGAAGCGTATGGATGTGGTCTACGGTACTAAAGCCTCTTCGGAAACCGGCTTGTTCGGGAGGCTGGAAGTCATTTTCATTATATTTAACCAAATTATTTGCCTGCATGTAACCAAACGAATAGGTTATACACGACAAAAATACGTTGTTCATATACAGCCAAATGTTTAAATTATTTTGACCAAATAGTTTGCCTACTTCTAACCAAATGAATAGGTTATATATACATGACAAAAATACGTGGTTCATATACAGACAAATATCAAATGAGTTGTAAATAGGGCTCACTGCCTGTATAAAATCCAGTACGTCTCATCGTCACCTTTCTTATCCCCTGGGTGATGAGACGTACTGGATTTTATACAGGCAGTGAGCCCTATTTACAACTCATTTAACTACAAGTAGGGTGTATAAGCCACATCGATGATTACCCAAAAATAAGTAACACTAAACGAGCATTTTAATTAACTTTATTAATTGTAATAATAGAAACATTCAAATAATAGAAACATTCATAGTAATTTATAAGAACGGTATAGTAATCAAAATAATCAATCAATCAATAATACAATCGCGAGCAACAGTACTTTTTGCATCACTTTATAGGTTTTCATTGCACAGAGTATCTTTGTAAACCAATTTATTTTTCTAAATTATTTTACGAGTAATTCCATTATTTTGCTTGATACATTAGCTTCAGAGTCTCTTTGATTACAAGGAAAATGAAGAAATTAAAATTATTTGGTTTACAAAGACATGACATGTTTTGAAATGTCCTTATGTAACCTTCTAATCCCCATTCCCGAAGGTAGTCTCCAAGGGTGTCTGCTGGTGGAGGTACAACTTCCATTTTGGAATATTCAAGTAACTTGACATACATATGTCATACACATCACACAAAATACAGATCGCCAAGAAATGTTTATATTGTTTATCGAGATGAAATCGAAGTTTAGCGAGATGTAACGTAAGAGAAGTGAGTAAAAAAAAACAACACGATGCATCTGATTGCCCCTGGATGAACTGATGACTGATAAATCGGTTTTCCGCGCGGTGCGGGGGGGGGGGGGGGGGGTGTAACGCAACGCAAAAAAAGCGTTTGGTTATTTCTATGCTAAGTATTGTCTATATAATGAAGTACGTTTGGTTACACATTGTATTTTATTTGGTTAGATAAAGCGAATGGTCTGCTAGAGTAGCAAACCCGTATTTGGTTTTACTCTACTAGACAAAACTGGTTATATGTAACAAAACTATGTATTATAATAGCAAATCATTGTTGAGATAAATCTAAACAATTTTATGTTATGGATAATAACATCGTCTTTGTTAGAAGCTAGGACTTGGTTTTTGTTGCATATTGTCAATGCTTACTCTTAAATTAGACCAAGCGGTTTATTTACATGTGAACACTTGAATTTGTTTACTGTTTTAATGTAAGACGTATACAAGCATTTATTTACGAATAGCCCAACTTAGAATAACATTATCCGTTTGGTTTTTAATACGCAAACCTGTTTGTTAATAGAAATTAACTTTAGTAACGCCATACCGAATTATGGTTAATGATGAAATAGCCAAAGTAGTTCAGTTAAATATTTTTTTCAGTGCACTGTGAACGCTCGCGCCATTTCCTCTCTGAATCGCAATGCTAACTACCTAACTGAAGAATAAGTTTGTATTGAAAGTACATTAAAACATAAAATGAAGTGCAAAAATATGCATCGAAATAATCATCTTATAAACATATTACGACTTTCAATACACAGAATTAAATTGCACTGAGATATATTTTTGAGCAACTTTGTATGCAATTTATTTTGCCTTTGACTGCACTTAACTGAATTAATCATCAACAGGCTGGGATATGCTATAATATTAACCGTAAAAGTTATTTCTTCAAATTACAAATTGAGTACGATTTTAGGGCACACGCGGTTGCGTCATAATCGAGGTTTTTTCCTGAACCACGAACGATTGCTCATCGGTGTATTACCTGTTGAAGGGTCAATGCACTGGGAAATGTTACCTTTTCCTTAAATTTTCAATTACTATAATGTAGGTATACTTATTACTTATATATAGTCTAAACTGTAGGTAGGTAGTGTCCTTTTAAACATAATAATAAAATGCGCAGATAAAATGGTTACAGATGAAGGATTTACATAATTATTTTTATTCAGTATTTAGTGTCTGTATTCACCCGTGCTTTATTTTTTTTTTATATGTCATCATCATCATCATATCAGCCGAAAGACGTCCACTGCTGAACATAGGCCTCCCCCAAAGATTGCCACAATGACCGGTCCTGCGCCACCCGCATCCAGCGGACTCCTGCGACCTTCACCAGGTCATCAGTCCACCTTGTGGGGGGCCTACCCACGCTACGCCTTCCGGTACATGGCCGCCACTCAAGAACCTTCCCGCCCCAACGGCCATCGGTTCTACGCGCAATATATATGTATACCTAACGAATAAGAAAAACTAAACAGTAGCTAACAGTTATATAAGAACATTTTTTTGTGAAACGTTGTACTTACTTAACCTATAACACATATATTATGTATAAGGGTAATAATATATCTAAACTATCAAATTGGTTGTAATAATAATAATTGTGATTATTAAATAATTATTTACTCATAAAACACTGTCAAATGTTCGTTCTTATATCTCAGGGACTTAAGGCTCTCCAAAACGTGTCGCGTGTAGTGACTAAATTACACATGAGTTAAGCCGTTTAAACATACAGTACCTAGTCATCACTCTCCGGAAAACCTAGTAACTCCATAGTTTATTTCTGGCAATCCACATACTGACCTAGATTCGATTTGTATGAAGTGCAGTATAATGCATCTATTTTTCTCCGATACACTATCGTTTCTAAGAACGAATGTTGCAACTGGGTTACCAACTACCATTGTGCGGTTCTTTTGATCGGTACTTGAAGGGAACCGTTAATATGTTTACATTTATCGATAACAGATATCTTACTATGTTGACGTTACTGCGTATCTAATGCGTAATTTGATGTAATTATTACAATTATTTTAGAATATATTATATTACGATTTCATGTATTTTTCTAGACATACAATACAATACAATACAATACTCTTTATTGCACACCTCGTAACATAAAAAAGAAGATAACAAAAAAGTCGAATCTTAAAAGTAGAGGTAACACAACAGGCGGTCTTATCGCTAAAGAGCGATCTCTTCCAGACAACCTTTGGGCAATGAAACAATGCAACCAGTAAAAAAAACAGTAGGTGATGCAAGACATGAAATAAGGAAAATGAATA
This sequence comes from Thaumatotibia leucotreta, assembly GCA_025490895.1. Classification (NCBI taxonomy): domain Eukaryota; kingdom Metazoa; phylum Arthropoda; class Insecta; order Lepidoptera; family Tortricidae; genus Thaumatotibia; species Thaumatotibia leucotreta. The sequence continues at coordinate 14,470 of JALPQI010016414.1, forward strand.
AACAAGTTTATTAATTACGACACTTTAATAAATATACACATATAAGTAAATATAATAAACTTACATATACTTATATAAATAGATATATACATATATATATACAGATGACAGGATGGAATTACAACAATAGCATATCATGGGAGAGTCAGATAGTGTTCCTTAAGATGCGCCTTGAAGGTGGCAAGAGATTGAGCTCGCCTTATGTCAACAGGCAGGGAATTCCAAAGTCTAATAGCCTGGAAAGTAAAAGAACAATTGTAAAATTTTGAAGAGGAAGATGGAACGTTAAGAAGATACTTTTGAGAAGCTCTAGCAGATTTTAAAAAACTGAAACGATCTTTGACGCATATATGATGAGAGTAGTAGACATGTGCACTGAAATTAATTTATCTATCCTATCATCAAGATTATCGGTTTCTAAAACAGCAAATAAGTTTATTGGCAGCACGGTTCTAATACTTTGGATATAAAACACTAATCTTCTATACAAAATTCTATCTTATATAACCTACATTGATAAATAATTTAACAATAGAATTCTATGTAGGTCTGCTTCTTTTACAATAGTTATCATAAAATTTCAATTTCAGTAATTTTATTTTCATTCGTCCATACAAAATATAAATACAAGTTTGGAAATAATTTTTAATATCAGTAATATTCTAGTTCTATTATTATTTTTATATGTTAATTAAAACAATTTTGAATTTTTATGAATATTATTTCCAGCTGGAAACTTAGTAGAACTTTTTGTACAGTCATCTTACAATAATAATTTGAAGAAATCTATACAAAACTATATATACCTACTGTAGTAGTAAAAAATCGCTATTATAAATGAATGTATGTAAAAATATTAACTTTTCTGGACTATCGCCAAAAACGAACTTCTTATTTTGTCGATGTATCACAAAAACCTAAGAAATGTCAACAAACAGTGTGATGAGATCATTATTTAGATTACTCATTTCCATTTTACTTCCAATACTTCCGCCTGTTTCGATTTATATTAACAGGGTCGCGTTTTATAAAGTTACAATTTACAATTTCGCTGTTTGCCTCTCTTTCTAGTCAATAGGTGCGTGCGTTAGAGAGGCAAACAGCGAAATTGTAAATTGTAACTTTATAAAACGCGACCTAGATGGTACCTTTATTTATAACTAATTCACACGACATTACGCAGATATGACACATATTCGTAGGTACTGCCATCGGCTTAACCAATAAAAAAAACGTTTTTAATTGAAGTCTCTCACTTCATCAATAGAGTTCAAGCTCAAAACTGTGATTGTCGAGTTAGGTTCATGATCGACTGTACTTAAAAATATCGTAACTCGCACTCAGTTGTCTATAGATGATACTAGTAAGTACAGACGTCATCATTCATCATTCATCAGCTCATCAAATCGTCGGCTGATAACCAAAACTCACTATAAAAACTGTCACTACTCTTAGCATCCTCTTATGTCAGTATTGAATCAGAACTGAGATACGATCTCTATTTCAAGTAGGTATTTGTTACTTAGTGAGTTTTGGTTGTCAACCGGCGAAATATAAATATGGCTGCCAAGGTGCTCGAAAATTCATTTGAATACCGTAACAATGTGGATAAGTTTGCTGAGATATTTCTGAGGATCCTTGCCATTCCAATATAATGATGGCGACTGTACTACGTATTTGTTATTATCGTTAGACATTAAGTTCTAATGTTAAGACCTTAGAACTTTGTCAAAATGCATTTAGACCAAACGATCATTCGCTTATTAATTCTATCCCCCACTCTACGAAATCAACGAATTTCAACGAATCACGTTTTGTGACGAATTTCGTAGAGTGGGGGATAGAATGAGCGCTCGTTTGGTCTAAATGCACCTTAAGTTGTTGTCGTCATTCTATAGGTGCGTTTAAACCAAAAGAGCATTCGCTGTTCTAGCGCCCGTTCTACGAAATCAACCAATCACGTTTTGTGTACCGATCGAATTTCGAAGAGTGGGAGATTAGAACAGCGAATGCTTTTTTAGTTTGAACGCACCTTTAGGACCATGTATTGTGAAGGTGCATTTAGACCAAACGATCATTCGCTTATTAATTCTATCCCCGACTCTACGAAATCAACGAATTTCAACGAATCACGTTTTGTGACGAATTTCGTGGGGGATAGAATGAGCGCTCGTTTGGTCTAAATGCACCTTAAGTTTTTGCGTCATTCTATGCCTAATCCACCTCGCTCGTATTTGAATATCGGTGCATAAAAATAATTTACTAATGTACTAGCTGTTTCTGCGGTAAGAATAGATTACTGAGCCAAGTTTTGAACACGATGCTGGAAACGTGATTGGTTAGTCACTCTTAACTTTACACGTGTATTTCTACATTACAACTTATAAGTACTTACTCTTGTGGTTTACACCCGTAGATTGCATGGAATTCTTTACAATCCTAATACCTAGTAACCGATTCCATTCAAACCGATCAATTCCTTCTGCCTGATTAAAATGTAAGCATATATGATGAGAGTAGAAAGTAATTGATTTGCAACTAGAACGTACCATGTTTCAACTTAGGACATGATCAATTATCCGAATGGATCACCGAGGGTAATATAGTATTACCTGTATATTATAAGTAAACGAAAATTATAAATTTTGTGTAAATCTGTGATGCTGCTCTAGCTTTACAACTTTGCGATTCTCGATAATCCCAGGCGCAGAATGAGTGATGATATGATTTTTTTTTTTCAATCAAACTTTTATATGCAACCTTTGTCTGAAGAAACATGTCGGCTCCGTTAGGCCTCGTCATTTAAACAATAAATAAATATGGGATTATTACAATATCTGAAAACAATTTAAAAAAGAGAACAACTAACGATCACATTTCGAGCGCCCTAGACGCCGCACCAATCCGGCCACGCCAATGATGATAATAATAGTTATATGATGCCCAAGTAACAAAAGCGAATCTAAAAAGGGGATATTAGATATCTAATAGACTTCGATTTGATTGTCTACCATAAGAGTAACATTGCCCCCAAGCTATCTTCAATAACGCTTATAGATAGTCTATAGTAAAGTGGGCACAACCTTGTAACTATTCATAAGTCTCCCTCTAGAAACCACGAATAGACAGAGTTAAGAATTAAACATTTTCAAATAGTCTTAAGGCATTCTTCTAGAGTCTTTCTATACTATTTATAGACCACGATATGCACTAGTAGATGGTTAATAGATAAGCTTGAGAGCTAAACAGAAGTATTTACCTGAGAAGTTTTAAAACCAAATTAACTCAACCCTGCCAACCTTAAGAAAGATTTTAATAGAAATAGACAACGATACGTATAATGGCGCATATCTCAAAAGAATAATGCTAAGGTAATATTACAAAATGGCGTGAAAAATTTCTAACTTCTTATTTCATGCGCCTAGTTTTTATCGGCTAATACTGATACTTAAACTTGCAAAACTTGGTGCGGATGAAAGTCTCTCGCTGAATTTGTGTAAAACTCTCTTTAAATAAGAGCGCCCGCTTGAAATGTAATATTTAATAAAATATTAACCAAATATAAAAATATAAAAAAAAAAATATTGTGTTTATATGTTTAAGCCATTTGTTTCATTCATAATATAGTATATTAAAAAGTATAGGACGATTTGTTACAGAGAATATATTCATAAATGTACAAAAACAAGCCAAAAAATAGTTCGCTATAATAATTTCACAAAATATTAGGCAGTAAAAATGGCGTCTAGTTAAACTTGTCTAGAAAAATGATTTCTTTAAAACAAACTTTCTAAAGAATAGTCTGTAGTATAGCTCTAGTAAATGACAAGACTATTTTTACTTGTTGCAAACCAAACTTCCTAGTCGAGGAATAAACTGGTTTATGAGTGGTTTAAGATTACCTATAAACTGCCATTTTTGTATACTGTTTTAACTTCTCACAGTATTTCTAGACATCAATCAGAGAACTGGCATTTTGAGTGCGTTGTGTATCATTTTGGATGGATTAATGCAGAACGAATTCAAGAAGTTACCTTCTTAAAGAAATTTGTTTTTTATTTGTTGACAATATGAAATAATGTAATGGTATAATCGCAACTTCGCGCCGCCGGCGTGCGCGAGTGCCGAGTAGTCGCGAGACGCACGTCTTGACATGTTGAATTGTTTGGTGTATCCACGGTTCACGCGGCCGATTTGTAGCAGTTTTAATGTGTTATGTTTAGTTTTATCAGTGTATTTGAAGAGGGCGGAAAGTTTATTTTTTGTGGATCGTATTAAATTAGGTAGATATATCTAAATTATCATATTCGTACCTATCTGTATAAAGTTTCCCCGATTTCTAAGAATGAACATTTGACACGCATTGTTTATTTATTTATAGGTAGATGGAACCATTTCGTAATTAAAATTATTGTCTAATCTTTATTTATTATTTCAATAATCTTACCCGCTTAATTTATGAGTCGCAAATCAGAATCGGAACTCCTTTTGCTCCTTCTCTGTATTTTCTTCTATTTTTAAATATTTGACTCTCCGACGAAAGCCACCAGATCTTTTAATTTGTTTTACTGTCTCCATTGCATAAAGCCAGCTGATCTAGTAAAATTGCACTTATTTACATTATCTTTAAGCAAATAAACACTGGAACCACTATTTCACTAACATATTATTAGACTTACTGAAAGATATCTACAAAAGTAGTTTATGTAGACTTTAGTCTTTTTATAAACAAACATAAGAATACCACTAGCTAATACGGAATATCTGTAGAAAGTAAAATCTTAACATTTACCATCTTATCTAATAAAATACTGGAAAATAGGTACCTTTAGGCTTTATTAACTATTTATAGAACAATATGTCCTAAGATAATCGTCATACCTAGAAATGTACTTAAAATACGTGTTCTATAGATCAAATCATCTAAAAAAAATCAAATATGAGAAAAGATATACTATAAGGATACTTTTTCTTCATAGAAACCATTTATAGAAAGCCCTTATCTAAAAATAAACTGCGAATAGACTATCAATAGATAAATTCGTTTTAAGCCTTCAGGCCCATGTTACTTGGGTGGGTAAGTGATGGGGCGATCTCAAATAATGGGAAAAAACGGTAGGTATTTCTTCACGATCTCAATCTACAATTCGATGATCATTAATGATAAATATTATCTTGTCTTCTCTAGTACCCAAAGGTTGTCTGGAAGAGTTTAAGATTAAGCGATAAGGCCGGCTTTAGTGACCTCTGTTTATGTCTTTTGTTTCTGTATCTATTTTTATGTTTCGTGTGTACTATAGAGTTTTCATATTGTGTTGTTGGTCAACTATGACTGGCGTATGGCGTCATAGTACATGTGCTTCGTTCAACTTTACTCCAGGATCCTACGGCCCTTGTCCGACTAAACATACTGACGCGTGCGTCACTTCACTCCGGCGCATCGCTACGTGATGTCATGTCTCGCGCATGCTCAGAAGACAAACGCAGTAACTACATATCGCGCAGTGGTTCAATTAGATCGAAGTTTCAAAGTGTTTTCAAAAAGAAAAAAGAAGTTAGTTCGTAATTTTATGACTCGTTTTTATTTATATATTTCTATCGCTCGTATTTAGACAAACACAATTATATGGATTTTTTAAAGGTAAGATTGTAGATCGAGCATTCAAAACTAAACTTAAAATAGTACATTACGACACAAGTGCGACAAAATACGAAATTCGAAACGAGTGGCGAGTGGGAGTGTTTTGAATCGACACGAGTTACGAATTTCGTTTTTGCACGTGTCTCGTACGTTTTTTAGTACAGATGGACCTCCGAAGTTTTGGACTTGACGTAAAATTACCCACTTCTCGCACTAGAGCCTAAAAAGTACACCATCTGTACTAAAAAAATAATTTAAAAGTATACCTACATATTCCTATTCCTTGCGTCGTTAAAATGACAATTAAGTAGTAATCTATTTTACACCGAAAACGGATCTACAAAAAGAGCGATGCCTCTTTTACAATTTTGGTTCATGATGGTTTATTTCTTGTTTCTCTGAAGCAAATGCTAAGTGAAAAATAAAAGTAGGTTCTTATTGCATTTGTATTGTAGACATTTCAATCGAGCACATGCAGACCTCAATAATGTCATCGTCATGCATGCAAGCATGCACATGCATTAGATGCAGCTACCGTACTCATATCTCATCTTGGTCATTTTATCGCAAGTAGCTACTTCAAATTATGTAACGGATTTAGAAAATAATTGACTTGAAATCGAATCACGCGCATCACGCGACTACGAATTGGATGAAGCATGGATATAGGGTGAATTTAGAAACTTGATACAAGATTACTATATCAGAATCTATTAGTGATTATTAAACAACATTTACTATGCTTCAGGCCAAATAAAAAATTGCTGTTTCATATGAAAGGTAAAGATAGATTGACCAAAATGTACTATATCGAATAGTCGCACAGTTTTTTTTTTGTCTTTTGACAGTTGGTCCAATAGTAAATATAATAATCGTTATTTAAGACTATTTTATGTCTCTCTGTATATTACACCGATATCAAAATACTTTAAAACCAATTACCCACGTAATCTGAATTAAATTCCATTATGTAAAATTGTTTATTAAGTTATTACCAAAAAACAAAGCCAAATTAAACAAAATCGCCTTGACATTTGAAGTATTCAGTAGAAAGTGTTTTCACAAACGGTGTTAATATAGTTGTATAACGGTTATGTAAAGACAAATATCGGATTGCCCAGATCATTACATTTCGTTATCTTCGGTCGGGCTTGACACAGCTAACAAATGGAATCATCTCTAAGCTACAAATAGGAACAAAAAACAATAAGCGTGATACATGTTACAACAGTGTGTGAAAAACTCTGTTGGTAATGTTTAAATTGTATTTTAGAACTATTGGACTTATTTCGAATTATTATTATTTTAAGCATCGATGTCAAAAACTTTTTAAGATGAAATTGGAAAACAAGTGTAAGTAGTTAAATCGATTAGATCTTTCTATTGCCGAAAGCTAAATTAATCGACTAAAGGGACTGCTAAATATATTATGACTTCACATTTTTTTATCGTTTTATTTACCTTACACCACTTTTTCTTGGGTATTTAGTAATTGAAATTTTCCCCCTACACCCTATTGATGCATAATAATAATTTATTTTTTGAGCACTTCAGAAATTTTACTCTCAAATAATGGAATATCAAAAAAAGGAGATTCTAAAGGTTATCCAATACATATGTAAATCTCACGGAGTTATAGGTGCCCATATGCTACGGTAACTGCGAACAGGCGATCCGTATGCTTTTGTTAAGGCGGCGACTCGGCTGCCCTATGCAGAAATCAAGTATCTGTGTTTTGGCAAATTTTACAGTTTATTAGACTTTTCTTGATTACATGTTTACTAGTTAAATGATAGCATTAAAAATTGCTGTGTTTTATTATGCAAGATATCATTAATAGTAAACTATAAAAAAAAATCAAAATTATGAGGCCAATCATTTTAAAATGCAAAAACAGTTTTCTGCATAGAATGCGATAAGATAATTTTAAAGCTTTTCTACAAAAAAACAAGTATCTGTATATAATTTCATGTTTTAGTAAGCTTTTTCTTTATAAGTTTATAACACAAGCATATTTTATACTACATTTTAGATGCCAATAATTTAGTGTATGTCATACTTGTGTAAAATATATTATTTCAATATTAATGTAGTATGTATTTCAAGAATTTCAAGGAAAAGAAGCCCCTATTCTGTTTGAATGCAAGTTGTTTTAAAATTCATAAATGTAGCACAAGTTTTTTTTTTCTGGAACAAAGTATTTCTCATACAGAAATGCTTAAAATATTACATCAATTACTTAAATTGTAGGAAACTACAAATACTTCAAATACCGAACCGAAAAAGAACTTCAAAACCGACAGTCTGTGGAAAATATCTAGACGCACGCGTGGAAGACATAAAAACAATGGAAAGTTATAGTTTTGTTCAATAAATCAACATACAATATAGTTGTATGTATATTTTATTATTTACACCTGGTACAGAACATAAAGATAAAAATACCTATATAAATCAACCTTTTTCAAACATCTGTATTAACTAGTTCACCTTCCTCTATTAACTCTAGTGATTGTGAATTTTCTTGCAATTGGGTTAAAAATAATTGCTAATGCATTAAGGGCACTAACTTTTCCAAAATCTTTTTTTTTGCTGACCTCTGCCTCCGAAGACATTGTTTTTTTTTTGTAATTCGTGCACTGTATATTTTTTTCTGTAAGAAGTCCACTACTTTCTATTCCTTATTCAAATTATTTTTATATAAAATACAGTCTCATATCCGTTTCTGAAGCAAACTTCGACCACGTTTTTCAATAACAAATTCCTTAAGTTGTCATTTTTATAATTTTTCATCACATTCAGCTAGTGGTAGAAACTACCACAATTCTCGAATTTTACTCATGTTATTATTTTCTTTCTAAACATAATGTAGAAACTATCTGTTTTGCCCTATGGCGAACATTTGAATGAACGTCTTTTCACTTTAAATAACTTATACAGCCAGGAAAACACTTCAGTTATCAGATAATAAGCACTTAAATAACACTTCACGTATGTATACGAACTATGACTGACAAACGTATGAAAAAACAGCCAGATTCATTACTTGAATTAAAAAGGTACCACAGGACAATTTCTACCCCAAACTCAAATAAATATAAATATAAGGTTTTGGTATCCTAATAAAATGAAAATTTCTACGCTAAAGTCAAGTAACTCCGCGATCTATATCAATATTTCTATGCTAAAGTCAAGTAACTCCGCGATCTATATCAATATTTCTACGCTGAAGTCAAGTAACTCAGTAATCTATATGAATTTCAAGTATCTTTTGCAAGATACTTGATTTCAACGTAGAATTAGGGTGTATACTTGTTTTTAGCGTAGAACACCCCGTTAAAAAAAGATACTTGGATTTTTTAAAGTTCTGTAATTAGAAAAATATTTGTGATTAAAAAAAAATTAAATACTAAAAAATGCATTTTAAAACAGTGAATCGAATGGTGTAACAAAGACTCGGCATAGCAGTCCAGCGTGGCAATGCGGCCAGCCTTCTGGGCACTCTATTTCCCAAGCAAGACCGGGGGCAAATTTTTTATTTATAATTTATCTTTACTGTCTTCATACTTTTTTCTTGTGTTTTTAAATAAATAAAACATGATCGGAACACCGGAACCGGAAGAGGCCTACCGCGAACTTCGAAATAGGCAAATTTTGAGGATCTGTCTTTATCATGCTAACGACGCATTCGTTGGAGTGCCAGAGAGAATCCAAGAAATTTACGAATTCCGAAGTTCATAGTATCCTAGGCCAGTCGTCCCCATATGTAAATGGCCATAGACCATGTTGACAAGCGAGAGTAAGGTCACTGGACAATGGCCGCGGCTTTGTTTATTGTTTATCCGTTTGTTTACTCGTAACCGGAAGCGGTAATGGTATAATTGCGTGATCAATGCGCAGGAAGGACTTCCGGTCGGCTTTCTATGTGATAGTGAAAATCCTAGGACATGTATTGTACGGATGCCTGCAATAAAGGATGCTTCTAGTAAGTTCTAAAGGATGATTTTATGTTTCAAATGTGTAAAGTTTTTTTGATACGAAATTTAAATAGACCCGGTTACCGTGCAACCACAAGTTCAACACGACATTCCTTTGATTTCGTATTATACGAGTATAAATAGCAATTCAAATGTACCTATATTATAAGCCATCAAATAAACCGCCAAAACGTACTTTTGGTATAATGATTTATTCAATATTAAAGTTTTGTACATAACTTAGATGTCGCTTTTCAATAGAAAAGCTTAATGAAGTAACTTATCTACAAACTTGACGTTGGTTCGTAATAAAAATTCATATATGTAGATTAAGCTAGGTTAATTTGTACTGCAATTTAATACTACTAAATAAATAACATAATCTATTATTAAAGATAATACCCGAATACCAACCTATGAGATGCAGAATCTCTCTGCATAGAATATTTGCCAATTTCATTCGCAAATAGTTTCCCAAATCTGTAACGAATATCCGGATTTCCGTCGGGACAAATCTCTAAAAACACTACATCTGCACGAAGACTGCAAAAAACGTCGTACTTAGCTACAAAAAGTGCTCGAAATTTGTATATTTATCGACACAGATGCATTTCGCGTCGACAATGGATGGAAAATAAACCGAACAATGGCGCAGGATGCACATGGAGCCGTGTGAACCGGCGCGCGCGCAGCTCACATCAGCGTAGCACTATTTAGTGACGGGAAATGCCGGGATTTTAGGAATGTTCCCGGGAATATTACCAGTCTGCCCGGATTAGATGGATTCGTTCAACTAAATTATATACTTATATATTTTCTGTGAATGAAATAAATGGTCTTGGAATTTTGGGAACTAAAGCTAAAGGATTCTTTTTAAGTCGTATTTGGTGTTCCCATTTAAGTAATATTTTATTAACTAGATTTACTAGATACATGTGATAATATATATTATAAATTTCTGATTTAGTATTTTGACTTTCTGACGTTATATCTCTCTTCTTCTTCATCATCAGCGTGTGTTCGCCCACCGTTGGGCATACGCCTCTCCAATTTGCTTCCACACAGCGCGGTTGTCTGTTTCCCTCTTATTAGTATAATATACCTGTCTTAGTAATTACTATTTTAGGACAGCTTAATATTTGTAAGCAACCCATTTATTGACTTAATTTGACAAATTCAGTCGATGTCTGTAATATTCCGTAGTATCGCATTTTTCTTGGAAACAATATTCCCAAGATCCAGAGTTCTAAAGAGCATATCCACATCACTACACATTCTTAACTCCCAAGCCAAATTCAACCTTCCTCCATTAACATAAAAATCAAACCAATAGTTTACATCTTCAATATTTTGATGCTGGCCGCATTAAAGAAAAATGGGTTTTAGGGCATCGACGTAAGAGTGGTATGTAGGATGTGGATTTATGTGAGACAAATGTAACAAACTTGGTGATTTGTATGGTTAACGTAAGGACATTAGAAGTGGTACTTTCGGGTGTTTTTTTTAAATATTACAGTTTAGTTTGTAGTAAAAACGTGTTTAGAGGAAAAAAAGAGAGCGAGGGTGTGGGAATAGTAATATTCTAATGTAACTTGGTAAGTAAATTTAGATTATACTTCTCAATATTAAAAGCTCTATTTTTTAAATAAAGGTAATGAATGTCTGGTTAATCCTTTAGCGGGCAAGACTCAAAAAAAATCGTGGGTTCAAGCCTCAACGCCATCAGTACGCAAAAATCTGTATAAGCAAAAAATACAAAAAGAGAGTGCTACAGGTTGGTCGTTTATGAGACCGGTGTCACCGGTGCCCTATACTTACTTATCAATTAAATAAATATTTTTACTATCTGTTATACTTAGTCACAAAAAAATCTCAATTTCATTGTTTACAAGGTATTTTCTACGATCATAATTATAGGATTATGGGATTTATGTCTACGTAAAAGTAAGTTGTAGGTAGGTACTGGAATGAAAAATAACGTGGCATGTTGTACAATAACTGAGAAAACCTCGGCCCGATCATTAAAACTATTATCTCACATTCCTCTTCCCGGAAAATGTATCTAGAGCCAGGTTAAATCACAAAAAACTTTACATAAACTTTAACCCTGTCATTCCCATTACCAAATACCGGTTAACTGAACACCAAATATAAAACCCCTGTCTGTATACTATTTACCACGGATTCCTAGATCACACTACACTGGTTTTCCCAAAGATCGAAGCGATTTGCGCCGGCGCAGAACGGCCTCGATAATTCACATGATTGTCAATACAGTGATCGCGTGCAATCGCAAGAAACCATGGGAACGTCAAATTGGGGGCGTGAGCGCAGTTGCGAACGTAAAAAGCGACATCTACTGGCGGGAAAATGAACTCGCATGACGTGACGCGAACTTTATTTTATCTGTGTAAATTAAAATTGATAGTATATTATTCTCTCTGACATGGGAAGTGAAATGAGGCTTTGCTTGTGAAAACATATTTATTATAGAGATTATGTAGATGAGATATGGAAAAGAAGGGAAAACATAACGGTGCCCACGAGGAAGAGAAAAAAAATACCTCGTATTCCTGAGGCTAAAAAATGCAAAAATATTATGTGACATTAAATAAGTGTTCCATATCAGTTTAAGTATCCATAGTATGTGAAATACGACTACAGACATACAAACAACATCTGACAGACTTACCAACGATTTTATTCGAAGTTTCAACTTCGAATATTAAGTAATAATAATTTCGCTAGAGCCAAAAACTGAAGTCGCTTATCTGTCCTGAAGTTACAGAAGTAGGTAAAAATTTACCTTAGTGATGATTAGAAGCTATCTGTAATAGATTACTACCTGTCGTGTCTGGCATGCACATGCAGTCATGCAACCATGCATGCAGCACGATGATCCGATGAGGATATATTAGCCATAAATTGCCATGAACGCTATTTGCAAATATGATTTGTGATTTTCCGCCTCATAATGATAATTGTTTGGAAGATACTGGCGATAAACATGTGTTGCTTTGCGGAATCTTACGTGCATTATAGAGATTTGTTCAAAAATAGTACATTTCCTAACTAGTGCGGGAAAACGTTTTTGGACGTGTAAGGGACGATCGTTTTCATAACATTTGAGTCACAAAGAGAAATTACCGCGCGCGAAGCGTGCGCAAAGTTTTTGCGCACTAGTTAGGAAAAAATCATTGTCAGTTTTGTTACTAAAATTAAATATAAGTCGTAATGGAAATCCAGTTTTTATGAGTTGTTGTACTTCATTATATTAATGAATTAAATATTAAAAGTAAGTTTTCCCTAGTGCTTAGTTTTGGTAACAAAACGGACTGTCTTACTGACTTAATTTTAATGATATACAGAGTAACACAACACAGTACAACCTTTGGCAGTAGTAAAAGGTGGCAAATTTTAATAATGTAGATCCGCCTTGTCCATAACCATAACATTATTTTTTTAAAACAACCTTCTAATACATTTTAATATTTCGATGGCATCCGATTGATTCCCTATTTGGGCGTTGTGCGTCATCTCATGCATAACGCCATCCAAAACTAAACAATAGCCTGAACATTAGATAAATCATGTACTAAAAATAGCTTGTGAGTAACTATAATATAATCACTAAATTAAAAAAAAATCGACTTCAACCCATGTTTCCAAAATCCCATCATCAGATACCGACTTCGTGGTAACTTTTTTTTTGGGTTTTATGGCCTGGTTTCGTGACCTTTAAGCCAACTTCGTACCAACGGGACAATCTCGGGGTTACAACCGTTTGATAAAAAAAATCGATTGTCTATTCTCGGAGATATCAGGTAATATACATACAAAAAAAAACAGTTCAATTGAGAACTTCCTTCTTTTTTGAAGTCGGTTAAAAATACTAAATTAGATAACGTAACAGTGGTTAGCACAGATTACACACATGTGCGGTAAGTGATATATTATGTTATTAATGTTATTATATTACTTGAAGCCGGCAAGGAGGTCAGACGACGCCTGAAGCAACGCCATGTGTGACTTGACACTTATTTCGACAAGCCCACAATGCATGATGATGATGATATTATTATATTATATCATATTTAGTTTTAAATATATTGTATTGATAACTTAGTTTGTTTATAAATAAATATGCTGTCTAGAAATTATGAAATAAATATAAGAATAATCTCACATACATCGACATAGAACTTAAAGTAAAAAAAACTTTATGCAATGTAGTCTTAAATCTAGTTTATTAGGTACCACGACTTTGACAACCAAGCGTACAGCCTGGAACTGGTAAGAAGTTATCGTAGCCAAGGGATTCACATGCACGTTACTGAGCCTTTAAAAACACACTGAATATTTAAATATTCATATTATTGAATCAAATTCTTATGTTAATGATCTGACCACGATTCCAAACGTTTTCTTAAAACCAACAAGAAAAGTAAACCCGTATACACATTATCGTCCTTGTTTGAAAACAAATGCCCTGTTTACACTTGCTCGGACCATCTGTCTAAATCTCAATTTTGTAACACTCCCACGCACCACACATGCTTTACAAAAAAACATTTTTCCATAAATCCACAACCACGCTTACGACCTTTCTGTTCTAAAGGATTTAGGCTACCTTCCGAAAGAAAAAAGTAAGAAGTGGGTAAGCGAATCATAGGTACTTACGACGTTTATTTTCTGAGCAGCACGCTGAAAACCATACTGGGCTAAACAATCGAGAAATCTTCACTATCTCACTCGGTCATCACCCATTTGAAATAATAAAGAATCAAGACAACGTTAATTAGGGACTTAATGCAGTGATATTAAGGTATAAATTGCAATTATTTTGTTAAAATGCACAACGATGTTTAGTTTAGATACTGCAGAATGTCAGTGTCGTTTAATTAGTGCGCCATCTTGTGGTGCAATATCAAAACTTAATTCAATATTATGAAATACTAATTCCGATATTTCCGATCACATGTGTTCATGATTCATTCAAAGTCATTAAGTTTATGATTTTTATCGTAATTTCGTATTTTATAATACTATTGGAATACCTAATGAAGGTGTCCTTTAAAATAAAGAAGTAAATATGTTTATATTATAATTCATATGAGATGTATTTCATCATGTTTTGAACCATATAATATGGTATGGTTTAGCAATACCGACGCTAAATTACTTATGGCGTAATAACTCGTAAAAGTAAATAAAATTACAGATTCCTTGATTATCGTTTCTCTCTTTAAAGTAATAATAATATTAGCATCTATCATGATTTTTATTTCAATTTGGATTCTATTATGTTTCCTACACTAATGTTGTGTAAGTTTGATTCAGCCCATGTTTTTAACAACACATAATTTAATTTTCTTTCATATAGGTACAACAATATAAATTTCATGTCTCTCGTAAATATTGACCGCAAGTTTAAATTAGAGTTATAAAGTGATTGAGAATTCAAGAAAAAAGGTGGAGAAACCCCTATAGATGTAATGCATAATCTTTTTCCATCGTATTTTCGTGGTAACGCTCGATAGATACCTACTAATATTTTTATGTCTGAATCAGTTTCAGTGAAATAGTGGAATAGCTTTGTGACTGCAATATAATTTCAAACATCTTCGTAAAAAATACCAATACCAAGCATTATGCTACCGAGAACATCGAAGTTCATAAAACTTCGGGAAATTTTCTCTGTCACTCTAACGGACGCCTTCGTTGGAGAGACAGAGACAAATCTCCGAAATTTATAAACTTCGGTGTTTGCGGTAGCCGGCCTGATGGAGTCAACGGAAGCATTTATAATGTCAGTACATATGGAGACAAAATGTGGTCGTGGACCTAACGAATGACTGGTCTAATGGCAAAATTAGATAAGTGGCCACGAAATTGGTGATGACATTCGTTACATCTTCAATCGTTTCCACTCAGTTTGGACTACATGTCACTGTTTACAGAAAAACAGGATTTTTGGTAGATTTGGTAACCTAGATCAAAATTACAAATCTAATCTAAGACCCTTAAATTTTATATTATTAGAATAAAGTTCGCCTTTTGTACGATAAGATTCTGTTTTGTGTATTAAATTAATAAATAGTATCAAAAAACTCAAACGACAAGTTCATTCATTCATTCAAAATATGTACAGTGGCGTTCAGAATTGCATGGACAATTTATGAATGAATTTATTCATAAAATGTCCATGCAATTTGAACCCCACTATACGTGCAAGGTTTCTAAACTTCATAGAGCATATTCGAAAAGACATAATAATATTTCCTCTTACAATGAAAATCTTTCTTTTATGCAGTTGCTTCAGAACTCATCAATTATACCAAAAACAATAGGATGGCAGTTGAAATTTAAAGATAAGGTACTCTGATACTAAATTAGAGGGCGGGCGATGACAGAAACCATACAATTTCAACACAAACTGAGATATTTCTCCATACCTCCCAATTGTTCTCATTCTTTGTGAATTATTGCCCACACAATGGAATATAACTATTGTGGAGTTTATGCAAATTCACACAATGTCTTCCCAGGATTTCTTAATATGTGTTTATTTTAAATTAGAAAACTAATTAGTCATTAAATGCACGCATGCTGAAAAGTTAATGGTCGTGTCATTGCCTTTACAGCAATTAAAACGTATGGGTATGGGTTGCAAAGAAGTAATACACTGGCGTTGGAAAGTATCTACCATAAGGGTGAAGGCACATTTATCAGCAATTTTGTTTATAGAAAATGTCAGTTTAGTATGGGACCGCGTCCAGCTTTCCGCACGCGTAGGTACGCATGCTTACACGTTTCATACTAAACGGCCAATTTTGTTAGACAAAATGCGTACGCATGCTGATAAATGTGTCTTCACCCTAATTTGAACGACGACTAGTCGAGAAATGTACCACAAATCGAGGCCAAAAAGGAAGCTAATATTTAACCAGAACATGTTCAATTTAAACAAACAGCGATAACACGCTATCAGAAATATTGGCCTTAAAGGTAAATAATGCTTCCTGCAAAGTTTACTCGCGGTCAAGGTTTTATGGGATGGGATAACTTGCTTAATAAATGAAAAAAACTGTGTAAACTTGATGATTTGATTTCCAGATATTCCCTCTTATACTGTCGTCTCTAGTAATAGTAAGACCGTGAAATAGTATAAAACTGCAAAAATAAGATCTACAGGCCTTAACGACCTCTTACGCAATGCCCAAATAAATATATCAGTCAGATAAAATGATTACTATCCTTTTCCCCAGGCATTTAAGAGAAAAGGACAGCTAACAATTTATCTGACACATATATTTTATTCGAGGGTGTAACAGACCCTAAAGGTTATTTTTAGTAACATTACTACAAATGCCAAGCTGGCGAAAATTCCACTTTATGTATAATATTAAGTGACGGGCAACGGTATGCTACACCTTAACAGTTCCTATTCATGAAGGTAAGGTAAGGTATTCGAAGTATGTAAACAATTAAATAATCATTTGTATACGTAATCCTGGTTGTGGAAGGAAATGGGAAATTTTCTTTTACATAATTTACCAGAGTCAGAGGTCTTGCATTATTTCCAAATAATGTTTAGCTTTCTAATGATGCTGATGCGAGATAGGAACATGTCGCAGTCAATTATTTGACGTTTTTCTTCAATCTTTATTACGATACGATAGAGGAGACATCAAAAGTTATGGGAGTATAATATAATGAAAACTATCTAAAGAAGACGCAAATAACGCTCTTTAATTTAATTTATGTATGTTTCTGGTAAATACTGAAATTTTTGCAAGAACTAAATGATATTTTCACCTTTTTAATTACATGAACATTGAACTATGACTTTGGGCCAACAGCATTCAAGTCTTTTATTTCATAAATTTTTAATATTTCGCAAGTTTAATCCTGTTTACTAAATCCCTTTCAAATTTTTACTTCCATCCACTAGGCTCAGTTGTTATAAACAGCGTGTAATTCGTGAATCGTATAGGTATTTTCTTTTATCTATACTTATAAACAACTTTGATTGTTATTGAATGCCCTGGAAGTCAGTAAAAACAGATGTTTTATCTTCTCCTTTTTAAGTATTTTTTATGTAAATTATTTAATTTTTTTATTAATAAATATCAATTTAATAATTAAATACATTACAAAAACAATATAATTTAAATAATAAAAATTAAACTAAATCTAAAATACGAACTACTTAACCGTAGAGACCTAAACCTCGTTCCGGCTACCACTCATTTTTGTAAATGAAAAGGATTTTTATTGCATTTAATGCTCTAAATATCTCAAGAATTGATGATCATGATCTAAGTATTTTAGGGTGATGTATACATCTTTCGGGGAGGCCTATGTTCAGCAGACGTCTTTCGGCTGATAAGATGATGACACGTCAAAAAAAGGAAGAAATATGAAAACAACTCACCGTTCTCTGCGACAGGTCTCCGACCGAGTCGTGGCGGTGGTCGAGCGAGCCGAGGCTGCAGCAGGAGGCCGAGGAGGCCAGGCTCACGGAGTCGGCGCGGGCGCGGTGCGGGGACACCGCCACGTGCTTCAGCATGTCTGCGAAGAAGAAAAAAACATTTAGTCAACATCATCAGCCTATGTTAGTCCACTGCTGGACGTAGGCCTCTCCTATTAACTATGCGTTTAGACGCATTAGGAGGTAAATGCCCATGCGCTGGGCAAGCGGATTGGCGATCGCAGTAATGTGTCCACTGTGATGACGCTGCTGCCCATCATCAATCTTGTAGAATGGTCAGTGACACTTTAATCCCTTAGTCGACTCTGACGACACCCGCAGGAGGAGTTGGGGTGGTGACAAATGTATTCTTACTGCCGTCACCACACGGTAACAAAAATATTGTATAAACATGTAATTGATTATTTAGCTGTAAGCAAGCTAAGATTAGTGTACCGTAGCATTACTGTATCATAACACACACTGTGCACTGGGAGGGTCCTGAAAATATCACCAAGTATCACCATGGGGCATGGGGGGGTCTAAAATGGGTCAAAATCGTCTGACGTGATGATGAACAAGCCCTAAGTGTACACCTAATGTTTTAGTACTTAAGATTTTAAACACCTTAATTGTCTCTACTTTTATTGTTTCTCCAAATATAAATAAATAATAATATAAAATATGACTGGCTATAGAGGTAAGGAAAGCACCTATTGTCTTAATTAGACTAACTTACAATTGCGCATGTATACCCGAGAAAGACCGGTGTATGCTGAGACGAAGTAGTCGAGAGGTTTAGGCATTTGATGCGAAAGCTGAGGATGTGGGTTCGAATCATATTTCGGACATTGGTGATCTTGGTCTTTTTCTTTGGTAAATATAATGACATCTAATAAGTATAATTATAAGCCTACTTATAAATAATGTTGCCGTGGATTGAGTAGATGTTGGCAGCATCTCCTCGCTGTACCAATGTATATTAAGTATACGTTTATATTCTTTGAGCAAAGGAGCTGCCAACTCTACAATCTCAAGTGAATAATTAAATTACCATAACAGGCAACCAAACTATGTATATCATGCACTACATAACTTAGCGAAAACTAGTACGATTAGCAAAGTATGCGCTTTCCTATAAAATGGATGTGGCATGAGGAAAGCGTGCTCGGTTTGCACTTGGGCAACCCAACAGGATACTGACCACAGTAGCACTGCCGAAGGCGTTAACATACTGCCAAGAACAGCTATTGCACTTTTAGTGTTCTTGCTATATTTATTTGTATATTATACATATATCAAGAACATTGAAATTGAAAAATAAATCAGTTTGATTGCGCATGATATGTGATGTTAAGGGCATTTTTGGACTTCATTTTGTGATTTGCATTGTTGTATAATATAAGATGACATTTTAGGCTCCAGCTTAAGTGATTTGCAGAAGGTCTGCAGTCGTACACACCTCCCGCTGGTCTGGGTAGAACTAAGAGCGATTGTTAGAACTATATTGATTTTTAATATATCATAGCTTATTCACAATAATTATTTCAATTTTTAAGTCTCAAACAAAATGTATCCGCACAAGCATCTCCAAATTCTTATAACAAGAACAGAAAACGAAATCCGCAATATTTATTCATTATAAAGTGAATTATCTTCCCCATTGCGATCTGCGGGCGACTACCTTGAACTACTGCCGGTCACCCACATCGTTACGAGATCGAAAGCGATCACGTTATACAACCAAAACGTCATAAAAGACACCCTTTACCTACTTATTACTTCTTTACGGTTTTCAATAGTGGCGATAATGGACCCATTGTGGCACTTATTTGGTAAAGATCAGTGGTAATGTGGTTTTAAAAGGAATTAGTAAACAATATTTGTAGCTATTTTCGACAAATACGCAATTTGTCGCCTATT